>NQVE01000186.1:1062500-1260000 GCA_003260385.1 Cuscuta australis
AGCTAGTTGGACCTGGTAACACAAGAGCTGTCAGTCCCCACACCTATGCATTATAAAGAGAATGATTTCTACTTTCCCACTCTTTCAGAGGCAAAGGAATATGTGGCAAAAACAACCAGACAAATACCCCTCTCTCCCACAGCTTTATCTCTCTCTGATTTTTCATCAAAGGTAAATCCACTCAATATTATTAGCTTTAAAGGATCCTTGGATGACTGCCTACACAATATTGACCCTGACTTGGGTCTTAACCCACCTGGTAAGGGGGTGGGACCATCTATTACCTCCTATTTGGACCCAGGAGAATATGGAACTCACTCAGATGATGGTGAATTTGAGGAAATCAGGGATACCTCCTCAATTGAGCCTGTTAACTTCAGAACCCCATCAAAGGATTCCTCATCATTATCCATCCCAAAGGCAAAGAAGAAAAAACAGTATGATTCTCACAGAACAATTTTCACTAGGAGTCTCAAGGGGCACAAAGACTTTTCTCTCCAAAGTCTTCAATGATTGTGCTCTTTTGGAATGTTTGTGGGGTTAGATCCTCTCTCAAAAGGATCAAATCTCTTTTACATATGTACAGAATTAATTTTCTAGCCATCACTGAACCTATGGTTGATCTCTCTCAACATGATTCCTAAAGAATTAAACTTGGTTTTTCTCAGGGGGCCTTCTCTAGCAACAACAAAATCTGGGTCTTCTGGAACTCAGAGTTTCTTAATCTCCTTTCTTTCTTGGAAAAGGACCAGTTTATAAGCTGTCATTTCCAAAACCTCTCAACTCACAACAACATTACCATTACTTCTGTGTATGGGAAACACACCAGTAGAGAAAGGAAGACCTTATGGAAAGATTTGGAAAATTACACTACAAACTCTGAGTGGGTTGTTGGGGGGGGGGGATTTCAACACTATTGCTAACCTTTCTGAGCATAAGGGTAGGATACCCCCCCTGCAATCTGACATGGATGATCTCTCAGAATGTCTGGAAACCTGCAAGCTTACCAATCCTCATTTAATTGGTAATATTTTCACCTGGTCAGGTAAAAGAAGCACGGGTAGAGTCTTTAGAAGACTTGACAGGGCAGTGGTCAATGAAGTCATGTTGGACAATTATGATGATATTACTGTGACTCACTTTAGTAGTACCACCTCAGACCATAAACCTGTGCTACTACAATGTATTAAGAATAATTATGATGGGCCCAAACCATTCAGATTCCTTAATATTTGGATGAATCACCCTAACTTCATGCAGACTCTCAAAGACTCCTGGAATTCTCAAACCTGTTTTGGGGGTATGACAGGGCTGGCTCACAAACTCAAAAGGCTCAAGGCTATACTTAAAGAATGGAACAAAGATGTTTTTGGTAGGGTGGAGAATACTATTAAAGAGGCAGAACTCAAAGCAACTTCAGCACAAGAAAGGTTTGAGTTTGATCCCTCAGATGCCAATAGGACTGAGGCTAATAAAGCCAAAGCTGAACTTATTTTGGCTACTGAAAATGAGATCAACCTCTGGAAGCAAAAGGCTAATATCAACTGGATGGAAGGAGGTGAAAGTAATTCCAAGTTTTTTCATTCATTTGTTAAAGGCAGGAGAATTAAATCCACAATCAGAACCATTGATAATAATAAGGGGGATCCTATCAACAAATCAGAAGAAATCCAAAAATTAGCAGTTGATCATTTCTCCCAGCTTTTCTGTAGTAAGAAGATTATCAATCTTAACCCTATCAAGGAGTACTTGGAAGTAAGAGTTACAGAGGCTGACAACCTGGAGTTGACTAAAGTACCTACTGGAGAGGAGATTAAGGAAGTGGTTTGGAATCTGAATCCTGATAGTGCTCCTGGTCCGGATGGTTTCAATGGCAACTTTTTTAAATCCTGCTGGGACATTGTCAAGGAAGACATTATCAGTGCCTCCCAAGAATTTTTTTTAGGGATCCCTGTCCCTTAAAGTTATGGAAGTACTTTCTTAACCTTGATCCCCAAAAAGGAGGACCCAAAAAATTTCAGTGATTACAGACCCATTTCTCTATCCACTTTCATGAGCAAGATAAACACAAAGATCCTGGCCAATAGACTCCAAAAGATTCTCCCTAAAATCATATCTTTTGAGCAGACAGGATTTCAACAGAATAAGGGCATTGAAGAACAGATTCTTCTCACTGAAGAAATGGTTCACAAGATTGACAACAAGACAAGAGGGGGAAATATTATCATAAAGCTAGATATGGCCAAGGCTTTTGATAACATGGAATGGGATTTTATCACCTTTGTTCTTCAGTCTTTGGGTTTCTCTGGGAAAGCCTGTGAACTTCTAATGGCTAACCTTTTTGCTACTCACATCTCTATCCTAATTAATGGTAGTCCTTGTGGCTTTTTTAAGATGCAAAGGGGTGTCAAGCAGGGGGATCCACTTTCTCCTCTACTATTCATTCTTGCCAGTGAAGGTCTGAGCTGCATTCTCAACCAATCAATGAATAAAGGTATCATTAATCATTATAACACTGGAAGGGATCTGATGGTCAGCCATTTGGGTTTTGCTGATGATATTATTATCTTCACTAAAGGAGATGGGGTTAATCTTAAGAAATTGGTGAGCCTTTTGAAGACCTACCTAGATGCATTTGGCCAGGTTATAAACTACTCTAAAAGTCGATTTTATTGTGGTAAAAAATGCTCGAGTTCAGATATTAACAAAATGGGGAGAATTCTGGGAATGCAACATGGTCAAATTCCCTTTAGATATTTTGGGGCACCTATATGTAAAGGGATCTTGAGAAAAGATGATTGTAAGGAGCTGATCAACCATTTTGAGTTCTACCTTCATAACTGGTTTAGCAAGACTCTTAATCAAATGGTAGACTAGTACTTATCAAACATGTTCTTTCAGCCATTCCTCTACACATTCTTGCAGTTCATACCCTCCCTAATTCTGTCATCAACAGCATTCATAGAAAAATGAATAATTTCCTATGGGGCTACAGCAGGGACAAACCCAAATACCACTGGAAATCCTGGGAAATGATTTGTCTTCCAGAGATGGAGGGGGGGCTGGGAATCAGAAACTTAAAGGAGGTTCAGAAGGCTTATTCTATTAAGCTCTGGTGGAAATATCATAATGAGGACAGCAAATGGGCTAATTTTATGAGAAACAAATATGGAGATACTTTTAGAACTGAAAGACTTACGGACTCTACAGTTAAGAAAAGAACTTGCAGAATACATCATCAAGCACTCGAGCACTGTGAGTCTGCTCCCTTAGAGAATAATAAATTTTCCCTTAAAAAGGCTTTCAACTTCTGCTGGGGGAAAGAGACAGCCCAGATGAGTAACAATTTTAACTGGAACAAGCTACAAATCCCTAAAGTCAGGCTCTTTCTCTGGAAAACAAATTATAGATCACTCCTTTGGCCAGAAAACCTAACTAGGTTCTCTTACAGCTACCCTTCCATATGCCCTTTCTGCCTTAATCATGAGGGATCTTTGAACCACTGCCTCCTTCAATGCCCAAATATCAGAAATATTTGGAGCAAGTTTGCTTACCTTTTAGATGGGCCAATTCTCAAAGATAACATCTCCTTCAAGCAACATCTCCTCGAATGGAACTTGCGAGGCAACAATCACACGCTTAGAGGGAACCTTAAAAGGATAGCACTAGGCATCATCGGCTGGAACATCTGGAAGCATTATGCAGCTATTAACTTTGGGAATAACAAATGCAGGGTCGAGGACATCACCAAGGACATTATTAGTAACCTTCAATCCTGGTGCTGGAAATACAGACACAAGAAATGGATGATCTACGATCGGGAACTAATCCATGAAAGGATTCAAATCCGGGCGCTCAGTGGAAGGGTAATTAGGGATTGCGCTTTCCATTCTACAGATTGATTTCCGTCCTCTCTTGGGCTACAATTTTGTATTTTGTGCCAGTTTTTACTTTTGTTGTAACTGTCCTTTTCATGTATCTTGTCCTACCTTCGAGGCCTCGGTCTAGTCCTCCTCGAACGTGTTATCATTTTTTTATCTAATAAAATTGGTAAGGGCGGCCTGGACCTTACCCCACCGATTTTGGTGGATACTCTTCAGGTTAAAATATATATATATATATATATATATATATATATATATATATATATATATATATATATATATATATATATATATATATATATTATATATATATATATATATATATATATATATATATATATATATATATATATATATATATATATATATATATATGATGGCTCTAGAGAGAAGGCAGAGGATTCCAGCCACCCTTCCGGTCACCTCGCCGGCGAAGAAAAAAGGGAAGCAAAGCATCAATCAGGAACAAGCTAGGATTATCCCAACGAAGTTATTTTCAGAGTTATTTCAGCATAATAAATCCACAGCCATTGGCCTGGTTGAAGGTTTCTACAAATCCTTCCCTTCAGTTAGCTTTAATGAAGAAGATGAAAGCAATCTACAAAAATTCATGCACTACTCGGCAGTTGGTAGATTCCAGAAGGAGGTCCACCTATCTTTGGTTAAAAACATGCTTATCAAACTCAATTTTGGGGCATTCAAAATCAGAAGAATCAATACTTTTGATGTTCTGTTTACATTCAAAGAAGAAAAAGACTACATTCGATTCATCCTGAAGCGCATTTGGAACATTCAGAACTCGTCTTTCCATGTCTTCAAATGGATGAGTGATTACAAATCAAATGAAGAATCTGCTATTTTTCCAGTCTGGGTCACCTTTGAGCATCTCCCTTTGCACCTTATTCAGTATCAAGCTTTATACACCTTAGCTAGCCGTCTTGGTAAACCTTTGATGATAGATGAATACACTGCTAACAGAGATCGAAGGGATAGTGCTCGTGTGTGCTTGGAGTTGGACCTTTCCCAGCCACCTCCTCCTATAATACACATACGTATGGGAGGTAAGGATATCTTTGTGGATTGCACTTATGAGAACAGGCAATGCTACTGCACCACCTGTAAAAAGATTGGACACTCTTCAACAAGGCACACCACTGCTCAGCCCACCGGAAAAGTTCCCTCCGGCAAGGGTAAGGAGGGCATCCCTGATTCAAATGTCAACAAATGGATAAAAGTCACAAGCAAGAAACCAAAAGGTACAAGTCATGTTGCAGCTAAATCAGCTCATAATGTCACAAAATCAGGGCCCACTATCTATGAATGGAAAAAGAAAGGTACAGCTCATCTCAATTCTTTTTCCCTCTTGGATATGCTTGATCTCAGTTCTAATCTCGACACCAACTTAAGCCCAGCCCAAAATACCTTTTCAAACTCTTTTAGCCCAACACAAATTCCCTCTTCAATTCCTAATTCCCCTAAGGGCTCTATCTCCTTTGATCCTATATTCCCTACCCTGTCAGAAGCTAAAGCTTATGCCTATAAAACAAAGCCCATTAAGCCCATTCAACCCCACACCCAGGAACCTCTTAACATCACTCCAACCTCTGAACCTTTCAAAGGATCTGTTGATGACTGCCTACATCACCACTCACCTGAAAGAGGCCTGGCAATGCTGTTGGAAGATATTCATCACTCCCCACTTGTGGAATCCCCAAGCCACAGAAGTATTGGTTATCACTCTGAAGGAGAAACATCCAATAGAGTCCAGGACACTAGTGAGCTTGAACCCAAGAAATTTCTCATACCTGAAGCAAATAAAGTGACGATTTCAGTTCCAAAAAAGCACATCAAATATTCATCTATACCTACATCTAGCATGATTAGAAGAAGCCACAAGGGGCATAAAGATAATATTTTCTATAGTCTTCCATGATTGCCATTTTTTGGAATGTCCGGGGAGTTAGATCCTCTCTCAAAAGGATCAAAAGCCTAAAAAAATTATATAAATGTTGGTTCTTAGCCATTATAGAACCTATGGTGGATGGAAAATATATTCAAAATTATAGCTTCAAATTTGGTATGCATCATTTTTTGGCTTCTAGTGACAACAAGATTTGGGTTTTTTGGAATGGTGATAAGCTCAAATTCAACAACTTTTCTTCTGGCAACCAGTTCCTTAGTTGCTTTTTTACTAATACTGTCACTGACAAGGAGATAACTATCACCTCTATCTATGGCAAACATTCTGGGCTGGATAGAAGACAACTTTGGGATGATCTGAACACACTACAACCAAATGGGCAATGGATAATAGGAGGGGATTTCAATATTATGGCTGAATGGAATGAACATAAAGGAAAAACTCTCCCTATTCAAAGAGACATGGATTAATTTAAGGATTGTATTCAAACTTGCAATCTTATTAATCCTAAATTCATTGGTTCTCCTTTTACTTGGTCTGGGACCAGAAGCAATGGGGTGGTTTTCAGAAGACTTGACAGGATCCTCATTAATCTCTTCATTCAGGATTTCTATGATGACATTGTTGTTAACCATCTTAGCAAAACCAGTTCAGATCACAGTCCTTTGGTTATTACTTGTAGTTTTGATGATTTCTCAGGTCCCAAACCCTTCAGGTTCTTAGACTGTTGGACTACTCATGAGCAGTTTCTTAAAGTGGTTAAGGAGTCTTGGGGGCATGACCACAACCATGGGGGTATGTATGGACTTGGCATTAAACTCAAAAGACTAAAAAAAGCTCTCATTCAATGGAACAATGAAGTTTTTGGTAATATATTTGACTATCTCAAGATGGCTGAGGATGAAGCTCAGAGAGCACAAGATAAGTATCAGAACGACCCCTCTCCTATCAACAGATCTGAAGACAATAAGGCCAAAGCCATGCTCATCAAAGCCACCAATCAAGAATATCTATTTTGGAGGCAAAAGGCAAATCTCAAATGGTTCACTGATGGGGATTGCAACTCCAAATTTTTTCATGGTTATGTTAAAAGCAGAAGAGCCAATAACAAGATTAGAATCATCATTAACAGTGAAGGGAGAGAGATCACAAACATGAGGGAGATTAAGGAAATTGCTGTTAATCACTACAAGAAACTTTTTGGATGTCCTACACATATTCAACCTCAAACTATCCTGGACTTCATTCAACCCTCCATCACTAATGAAGATAATTCAAGAATCTGTAGACTTCCCCTTGAGGAGGAAATAAAAGAAGCTATTTGGGGTTTGGATCCAGGTAGTGCACCTAGTCCGGATGGTTACAATGGAAATTTTTTCAGGTCCACTTGGAATCTAATCAAAACTGATGTCATCAGTGCCTCTCAGGAATTCTTCTTGGGGATCCCTGTACCAAAATCCTATGGCAGCACCTTTATTAGCCTTATCCCAAAAAAGGATAACCCCAAAACATTTAATGATTACAGACCCATTTCTCTGTCCACTTTCATGAGCAAGGTAAACACTAAAATCCTTGCTAACAGGCTTCAAAAAGTGCTTCCCAAAATTATCTCTAAAGAACAAACTGGCTTTCAACAAGGAAAAGGCATTGATGAACAAATCCTATTAGTGGAGGAAATGGTTCATAAAATTGATGCTAAGGTCAGAGGAGGTAATTTCATTATAAAGTTGGATATGGAGAAAGCTTTTGATAATCTGGAATGGGATTATATCCAGCTGATTTTGAGGAAATTTGGATTCTCTCATAATGCTCAGAGACTCCTCATGGCTAATCTATACTCTAGTCACTTTTCTCTCCTAATCAATGAAAGTCCTACAGGTTTTTTTCAGATGAAAAGAGGGGTAAAGCAAGGTGATCCCCTCTCCCCTATTATCTTTATTATTGCAACAGAGGGTCTCTCTAAGGCACTGAAAAGTCAGATGGAGCAAGGAATTATTTCCCATTACAACACTGGCAGGGACAGCCTGGTAAGCCACCTAGCATTTGCAGATGATATCATTTTATTTTGTAATGGAGAGGCTAACAATCTTAAGAAAGTTAAAGACCTTCTGCAGAACTATATGAAAGGGACTGGGCAAAAAATCAACTACTCAAAAAGCAAATTCTATTGTGGCAAAGGTTATAATGCTGAGGCTATGCAGAGAGCACAAACAATCCTCAAAATGAACAAAGACACACTTCCTTTCAAGTATCTGGGTACCCCTATTTGCAGGGGAGTTATCAAGAAGCAAGATTGTGGGGAAATACTTGACCATTTCAACAATTATATAGATAAGTGGTACAATAAGGTTTTGAGTCAAACTGGTAGAATGATTTTAATCAAACATGTGCTTTCTACTATACCACTTCATCATATGGCAGTTCATCAGCTTCCTAAGTCAGTTATATCACACCTCAACAAAATGATGGCCAAATTTTTATGGGGGGATAGACATCATTGGGCTACCTAGGACAAGGTTTGCCTACCTAAAGAAGAAGGTGGTTTGGGAATTCGTAACTTGGAGGACATTCAGGAGGCCTTTTCTGTGAAGCTTTGGTGGAACTTCAAGTATAATGATAGCTTATGGTCTATTTTCATGAGGGGAAAATATAGTACCACTTGTTTTAGAGAGAAACTCACTGATTCTCCTATCCGTAAAAGAATTTGCAGAATAAACTCTATAGCTGAAGAGCTTTTGGGGGACATTACTCCTGAGCAAGATGATGATGGGTACTCAGAAGTGGTCCAAATTTCTTTCAAGGAAGCCTATAACCACTGCAGACCACACTACTCTATCACTCTCAATGACAAATATAACTGGGACCACCTTCAACCTATCAAAAGCCAATTGTTCCTTTCGAAAGTTAACTACAAGCTTTTGCCTTTCCCTGAGAATATTACCCACATCTATAACTCACTCCCCTCTCAATGCCCTAATTGTCTCAAAGATGATGGGAGTATGGACCATTGCTTGCTACATTGCCCTATGATTCATGGTTTTTGGAAAGAACTTGCTCTCATTCTTGACGGACCCACTACTACAGAAGGTATCACACTCCAACAACATATTCTTGAGTGGAATATGAGATCTTCTAACTCGTTCAAGGGGAAGCTTAGACTTATTGCTCCTGGTATTATTGCTTGGTCTATTTGGAAGAACTATGCTAGCAACATATTCGGCAATAAAAAGGAAATAATCGCGAACATCAAGCATACAATTCAATACAATATTTACTTGTGGTGTTGGAAATTTCGAAGAAAAAAGTGGATGATTAAGGACACCAACCTTACAGATGAAGGTCTTCAATACTTTGCTCTCACCGGGAACTTCATTTGCAACTACTTCGCTGAGATCGGGGAAGAAGTCGACGTATGATTATAATCTGGAACTGTTTGGGCCTTGTTAGTTTTTATTTGTCTACTTTTAGCACTTTGTATCTTCTTTTGCCTCTTTTACCTTCGGGTTTCGGTCTAGTCCCCCCGAACGTGATCTCTCTTGTACTCCCTCCCCCCGTCTTAATAAAATTCGGTAGGAGTTCCCCGGCTCTACCACACCGATTTTGGTGCTTCTCTCCGGGAAATATATATATATATATATATATATATATATATATATATATATATATATATATATATATATATATATATATATATATATATATATATATATTATATATATATATATATATATATATATATATATATATATATATATATATATATATATATATATATATATATATATATATATATATATATATATATATATATATATATATATATATATATATATATATATATATAGGGCATGTTCAGATGAGAATGCACCCTGGTGAAAGAAATAAGAATAAAATCTAGCCTTTGAATTTGATGCATCGTGCGGCTCAGATTGCATCCTGAACTCAGATTTTGAGATAGTGCATTTTCAAAGGATTTTGGTGCATTTCGACATGATGCATTTTCAAACCATTTTGGTGCACCTAATTTTGATGCAATCCCGACCCTTAGATCTCACAATCTAAAGCACCAGATTCATTCTTTTATATATATATATATATATATATATATATATATATATATATATATATATATATATATATATATATATATATATATATATATATAACATACATACATATATATATATATATATATATATATATATATATATATATATATATAAATTTTTAAACAAGTTCTTTTTTGATTGGAAGATCGATTTTAAAACCATTTGCTCCAAAACCAAATTGTAGCACCCTAATCCGTCCAGGTCTGCAGCCCCTTTCAGACTAAAGTATAAACTTGGTATTTGTAAACATTCAAAATATTTCAAACATTTAAAAAATTTATTTAATAATAAATTATCCAAGGTAATAACAGAGTAGTTTAACGTTACGGAAGCTGAATATATAATAATTACAAAACATAATAATTTTATGTCTTTTAAAACATCAATTCATTTCACATATCCACCCCAACCATCTCGCTTCTGTCTGCCTCCAGGAATCATCACTTCATTCATTTTGTTTACCTGCGTGTAGCAAACAAAATACACTACAAGCTCAGCGGTGAAGCTGAGTAAGCATATCTAAAGCGTCGAACATCCACATAAATTGAATCTCAATTCATAATCAACCATTTGATATCATGCACATAATATATGGTTCAAACATTCATAATATTATCAATATTTTATTCCAAGTCATTTGATATTCAATATAACAATAACGCTCTTAAATTATTCTTAATCTAAAGCCACATTATTTTATATTCAGCTCTTAGCTATTCCTAGTCTAAGGCTCCGTTCCGTTCAACTTATTTTTTCTGATCTGATCTGATTCTAATAAGTTCTGATCTGGTCTGATCTGATCTGATCTCATTGGATCTGATCTGATCTGATTGGATCTGATCTGATCTGATTGGATCTGATCTGATCTGATTGGATCTGATCTGATCTGATCTGGTCTGATCTGATTAATTATGATTTAATTTAAAATTTCAAATCAATAATTTAATTTGACTTTATAATAACGTTTGAAAATTGTAATGATAATTCATATTATAATATAATCAATATTTTTTATTTAATGATTCCTTCTTAATAAAATAAAAATAGTTAAATCATATATTAGAATAATCATTCATATTATAATGTCATAATATTTTTTATTTTATGATAATTTTTTTGTAAAATTAGAATTATAAATTGGAATAAATATTTAATTTAGATATACATTTAAAAGTAATTAAATTTAGATAATCAATATATAGAAGAGATAGTATTTTTATTAAAATATCTCATCCTTATAAAAGATCAAAAGTTTAGAAACTCAAATTACAAGTAGCAATAAAAATATATTTTAAAAGTTGAATTAGATTGACATTGTCAATGTATTTTAAAACTAATTTTTCCGACGTCTAATAATTAAGGATTACTTTCTCAGCTTTTTATTTAACCTATTTCTAAAGTTTATTCTTTTTCATTTTTAAGAACAATAATAATAATAATAATAATGATGATGATGATGATGACGACGATGATGATGATGATGATGATCATAATAATAATAATAATAATAATAATAATAATAATAATAATAATAATAATAATAATAATAATAATAATAATAATAATAATAATAATAATAATAATAATAATAATAATAATATAATAATAATAATAATAATAATAATAATGATAATAATTCTTGATGAGATCTTATTTTAATAAGTCTTGATCTGATCTGATCTGATTGGATCTGATCTGATCTGATTGGATCTGATCTGATCTGATCTGATTCGATCTGATCTGATCTGATTCGATCTGATCTGATCTGATCTGGTCTAATCTGATCTGATCTGATCTGATTTTAATAAGAATAAGAAAAAATAAGAAAAAATAAGTTGAACGGAACGGGGCCTAAGGCAATAATTCTAACCAGGCCCTTAAACTATAAATAGTTTAATGCAGAACACAAGAATCGGTAATCCACCCTATGAGTCATGTGGATTACGTACTAACTGAACAGTTATTTGTCGGGTGGGTGATATCCGTTCTGGATCCCGTACGTACGTTTTTTCCCCGAAATATGAATTGGTCAAGGAGATATATCTTAGAGTTTTTCTAGATATCCTTAATAATCATCATCAATATACAAGTGGGTATATCTTAGAATTCTTCTAGATATCCTTAATAATATACACTGTTTTCATGATCACCATTATATTCATTTTTAATCATGATTTACTCATCAATAATCATTCTAATCAGTAGGTTTATCATTCATAATGGGCCACAATAATAATTCATCATAATAATCATTCAACATAACATTTAATAACAAGTAGAGGCCTAGTCTCGAGTGTTAACACCCAAACTTACTGTCATGTATCACATAAGATTTTATGTGTCAAAAACATCATTTTTAGTTTACAAAAGCATAATTATATTTTTCATAATTAATTAGTATCAAAAATAGGATTTTAAGGCTCAAAACTAATATTTTCAAAAGTATTTTCGGAGCATTCAGGTCGGGGATCGATCCAGCTTGGAGGATCGATCCTCTTCACAATTTTCCTCCCAGGTGATCGATCCACAGTAGGTGATCGATCCACCCAGTAGAAATTTTTCTACTCGATCCATCTTACTAGATCGGTCTGCCTGTTACTGTTCATGTCTTCTACCTTCAGTCCATATTCGGGAATATCATTTTTAGCTACCAAACTTCAATTAAACTATATAGAAATGTTCTCCAAGGTTCATATATCATTTTAGTATCATTAATTCATGATTTTAACATCAAATTCAAGGTTTATGATTCTTGGTTCTTCAAACATGTTAAACACAAAACTCAACCAAACGACTATTTATGAACGTAAAAACAACCTATATGAACATTATAATATTTAGATATATCTACGGGCTTACCTCAAAGGTAAATGAAGGTTTTGAAGATTTTCCGGTGAAACTTCCGGCGACGATTACTCCCAACTCCGGCGACCTCTCACCAAGATGACAGCACCACTGCACTCCTCTCTCAACAAGAAACAGAATAGAATGAAATCTTGTAAGAAATGGTGAAGAATGGAGGGTGTTATGGTAGCCTTTTATAGGAGAAGGAAGAGGAAGAAGACACAGGTTGATGACCTACTGTTTCGGCGGCTGAGTGGAGCGGGCTGCTACCTTCTCCGATTTTAAACGTAAGTCCCTGATTGGGACTAAATTGGTCCTAGTCGGGGAACACTTTTTTGTCCAACTTTCTCCGAATTGAAATCCGATTGAACCGTTGGGATCAGACAATTAAATTCTACATAACGATATAATTTTCATTATTTATTGACAAACTTATAAATCATTAATTTTTGGTTCCTTGTGAGTAATTAATTAATTATCAATTAATTAATTCTGATAGGCCTATTTTCAGGGCATTACACCTACCATGCTATTGAGACTCGAGACATCGGCTGTCATGACGATGTTGTCTGACTCCTCTGGTGGCAAACTCTCATCCATCTCATCATCCTCCAAGAGAAAAAGGAAACGGCCGCATCTATGTCCCTTAACCCACTTTTCATCACAATTATAACACAAGCCTTTGGCATCCCACTCCCTTTTTTCAGCATAGGTCAATCTTCGGATGGGGTGGGTCGGGTTTGCGTTGTTGTCTGGTATCCCAGCCAGTGTGGGCAGCAGCGTCATTGCCAAAGGAAGCGAGGCAGTTTTTCCAAATACCCAAGGGCCATGGCGGGGCGGAACCCGCGGCTGAATGGAGGTGGCCCATGCTGCATGTTTCGCTTCCAATTCCCGAGCTAGGGCAAAAGAACTAGATAGAGACGTGGGTTTTTGCAACATAATCTCATGCTGGAGGTGAGGCTTTAGGCCGGTGTGGAATAGAGATTGTAGATTTGTTTCATCAACAGCGGGAACATTGACCAAGATCTTCTCAAATGCGTGTAAATTCTCGAGAATCGTTCTTATTTGCTAAACTTTGGATAACAACCCGAAAGAGTCCACATAATTGAAAGGGTCGAAGCGGAGCTTAAAATTGGTAAAAAAATCCGCCCAAGAATCCAAGAGGTGATTGCGCTGTCGCCAACGAAACCAGTCCAAGGCCAGACCTTCCAACATCAAACACACAGCCGACAAATGGTTCTCCTCTGGCACGGCATAGAAAACAAAATACTCATGCGCCTCAAACAACTAACCCAAGGGGTCGGTCTCGTCACACTTGGGCATGTCGAGTTTGAGTCTAGTCATCGGATTCACCTGGCCATGATCATGGGGCGGACGTACATCACGCGTGGGTTTCTCGTCCTGTTTCTATGTGCATAAAGTCCCCAAATCTGCCTATACTTCGTGGATGGCTTGGTGAAGTTGCTGCAGCACCATGCTAATTGTCCATCAATTTGCTCCTAAATTCCCAAAGGCAAGTGGCGGTCGGCAGTGGGCATTGATCCGTGGCCATGAGAACGAAGCAACGAGAGCACCAATGATACGAACGGATTATGGTAGGGAAACTTCGAGCGTTTCCGAATTCCTTATGGACCGAAGGAAGAAGTCCACAAGCAGAGAAACACGCCACCGCCGGGGACGTGCGTTTGGGGAAGGAAAAGAACAAGGCAACAGGGTTAGGGTTTTTAGGGTTTTTATTATGTTGTAAAAGAATGAATACATCTCCTTATATATTGAGCTGAAGAACCCTATCCCTAATTAACTACGTTTTCTATCCTGACGGTTAAAAAAAAAGCGACGAGGTAAAGAATTATAAAGAAAGTGTGATGAAGTGTGTAACAGGTAATAGAAGATAGATCATTTATTTTTTGTCTCTTACACACTTGAAAGTGTGATGAAGTGTGTGTATAATTATTCCGTGTATAATTATTCCGTGGTTGGAGAATTATAGACAATTTTTTGGGATATATGTACTGGAACATGTTCGCAAGGTACATTCTTTTGCGTGTTCGATGATGCAAGTTTATAGCCAATGACGATTCCTCTCCTTCTGTATTTGTAATAACCATCATAAAATAAATATTATAATTTATTATCTAAAAACTTTAAATATAATTTTTTTTATTATCCACTAATATTTGATAGAATACTGTCGATGGTCAGATGAATAAATAAGAAAGAATATTACTTATTCATATTGTTTTCACATAGATGTCAAAATAATTAGCATGCTTTATATTTTTTAAGAATTTAATTTAAAAGTAATTACATTTATAACAATAGCTATTATGCCATAAATATTTTAATTAGGAACACCAACTAATATTTAATTTCGTACACGTAAATACTCATGTACCAAGTATTTTTCATTTTACCAAGTTATAAATGGAAAATGGTGATTTTTGTGACACGAATTTGTAAATTTTTACTAAGTTACACATGGAAAATAATAATTTAAAACAGAAAACACTAATTTTAAAATGGAACATGCTTGTTATTTGACTTAGATTTTTTTTAATATATACGAAATACAATTAATGCTCTATTAAATAAACGTTCCCGTAAAAATCCATTTCCTTTTATATATTAGTTTCTCTGTTTTAAAAATTGGAAAATATCTCCAATTAGTATTAATTCAAAGAAAAAAAATTCAAATGTAATTTCCTTTAGTCTTACCAATCTATCCATTCTTAGAATAAATTTATTTGTTTTGATTATTGTTTTTGAATATGAGTTTTTTTTTGAATTTCAATATATATTGTTTAATTTAAATATTTTCCAATATTGCATTAAAATATAAAAGTTTTTAAACATGATTATACTGAGAAACTTGTGTGTAACAAATAAAAATTTAATTTCCACATAATGTGTTTTTTTGTTAACTAATTTTTTAAACATTACTTGCTAACATGACATATTGACATATAAAAAAAGTTGTCCAATAAGCATGCCACATGTCACAATTCTAGAAGCCCAACTCTCAAATTTTATATATAAAGATAAAGATATGAATTCTTTTAAATCAATAAAACAAAATAAATAGCTAAAAAATATGTTTATTGAATTGGGTGATTTTTTTGTTGAAGCACTTCATTTTTCGCGTTCTCGCTTCTTTTGGCAAGAACCGTCTTTCGTTATATTGCTTTTGCATTGTAGCTATCGTAGCAGGGGAGTAATAAAAACTTGTATACGGTTAAACGGAAATAATAGGCAAGAATGTCATGTATTTATATATAAATCTTGAGATAGATGTCAAAATAAGAAGTTTTTATATTTGTTAAGAATAACTAGTATCACACTCGTGCGTTGCACAGATCATATTTACGTTAGTAAATTATATTACTCCCTCCGTCCGGAAATGTTCTTCACATTTTACATTTCTTGGTCAACGTTTATAAACTTTGACTATGATTTGTGGAAAAAATACATTGTATTATGATGTAAATTTAATATCAATATATTCATAATGAAACGTAGTTTTCAAATATTAAATTTTTATAAAATATATCTATGTATAAATATAGATATTAATGGTCAAAGTGCAATATTGAAGACCGTGAAAAGTCAAATGGGAAGAATATTTCCAGACGGAGGGAGTAACATCATCTTCGAAAGATACAAATTGATAATAATCTAAGTGGTGTTTACCAATTAATAACACATTATCACCAAAAGTCAATTTCTGAATCCCATAAATTTGTAAAGAAAATTCAGAAAATAGAAATCACCCTAAATAGGACTAAAACATAGAGATAAATACCAAAATAGGATTTTCATGTTTTTTTCCCGAAATAGGACTTTGCACTGTGGTAATGTGACTTTGCCCTGTTGTAATATGGCAGTGTACATGTGCAAATTACTATACGTTTTTGGTAATGTATATAACCATGTATGGTAACGTAAGTCCTATTTCGGGAATAAAAACATGGAAGTCCTATTTTGGTATATTTTCAATGTTTTAGTCCTACTTTGGTCTTTCTCCCTTCAGAAAACTTTCTCGAAATCTCTTTAAGTTTCGTCTTGCCAAAGAATTTTAGCATTAAAGGGTGGCTGGTAGTTTTCTTTATTTTGTAATTGCGTAGTGCTTTGACTCTTATCAATAAGTAAACATTTTCTTCTCTCAACTTTCTACATTTGTTAACAATCCCAAGTTACTCGAAAGGTAGAAATGAATGATTATATAATATTTAATGTAATAAGAACTTTAAAACTCAAAACACAGTTCAAAGAGGGTAATTACAAAAAGAGTTTGAGAATGTTAGTATTTATCGTAGGAAAATTTAAATTTCTTTCTCTATTTCGGATTTTGTAAACTTTTTTTTAAATTTCCGGAATCAGCTTAGTCAGCCTAGCCTTTTAATAAAAATTGAAACTTATTGGTACCCTATATTTTTTTGTATTCTCCCAACCCACAAATGGAAACGTAGTAAAAATTGCTTACCAAAATTAATGCCTACGCAATATATTTTTTTGTTTTTGGAATTTGATACTTGCCAAAAACTAATGCATACCAATGTATTTAATTTCTTTTTCTGTTTCGGAATTTGTAATTTTTAAAATTTTTAGAATTAGCGTAGTCAGCCCAGCCTTCTAATAAAAATGAAAACTTATTGGTATGCTATATTTTTTTGTATTCTCCCAACAAAAAAATGGAAACATAGTACTTTGTAGAAATTATTAATTGATGTTAACCTAAATTAATGCCTATGCAAAATATTTTTATGAGAAATGCTAGGTTCACAAACAAACTAATCAGAAATTTCACAAACTTATTATTTGTGATTTATATTCTTTTTTAAAAATTATTCTAGACTATTTTATTGGTTTATTGAACTCCACAAATGGTATGTTTGTGAACTTTGTGACCATTTGATTTGTGAACCTAGCATTTCTCAGTTTTTTTATATTCTCTCAACCAAAAAATAGAAACATATTAATTATTAATTAATATTTACCAATATGTATAAAACATTAATTTCTTTATTGATTTCAAAATTTTTAAATATTTTTTTATTTTCGTATTTAGATTAGAAATAGTAATTAAGCTAGTCTTTTAGTAAAAAAGGAAACATTGTAATTATTAATTAATGCTTACCAATATGTAATTTTTTTTATTTTCGTATTTAGATTAGAAATAGTGATCAGGCTAGCCTTTTCATGAAAATGAAAACATAGAAATATGCAATATATATTTTTGTATTATCCCAAAAAAAATACAAATACGGTAATTATTAATTGATGCTTACCAATATGTAGGAAAAATTTAATTTCTTTACTGATTTTGGAATTTGCAAATTTTGTTATTTTCGTATTTAGATTAGAAATCATAATCAGCCTAACATTTTTATAAAAATGGAAACATAGAAATACACTTTATATGTTTTTTGTATTCTCCCAACTAAAAAATGAAAACATAATAATTTTTAATTAATGCTTACCAAATTTATACTTACTCACAGGTTACTCGAGTAACACACACTTTCCATATATTACTTTGACATTTTTATATTCTACAAACCAAAAAAAGGTAATATAGTACTTATTAAGTAATAATTACTGTTGGGGACTTGTCGTGCGGTCCAAAACAAATTAAAAATTTATAAAATATCCTTAGCTAACCCCCAATATAATCAAATAAAAACTATAGTTAGGGCAAGTAAGGGTCGATCCCACGGAGAAAGTTTGTATTTTTTAAAACCATTTTAGTATGCGAATACGTTGTCACGAAATAAAAATAAAACTAACTACTACACATATGATATTACGTATAAAACTTATAATAAAACATATTCAAATAAACATAAGAACTTATAAATATGAGTTATATAAACAACGAACTTATAATATAAACTATAAAAACAAAACAAATACCTAAGTATATATAAGTATAAAAACTTATATTTATAACTTAAAAATAAACACTTATAATATAACTTAGAAAACAAGGGGGGGTTGGATGAAAAGTAAGTATTTTTTGGTTTTTTATTTTCTTATTTTTTTGGTTTTTTTGATAAAATGGGGGAAAACAAGCTCTAAAGATATTCAACTTCTCCAACTAAAGTAAACCCAAAAAAACACCACCAAGAACCCGAAACAAAATGAAAAAGAGAACAAACACAAATCAAACATTACACGTATAATAGGCATGTAGACAATATATTACGTAACTTACGCACTTAAGAATAGAAAAAATCAATCAAAGACCGAGTCAATTCATTTCCTTAACCACGATATGTAGGATTGTCAACTCTCCACACGGCCCGTAGTCATGCAATTCAAAGGCCCGTTTTGAAATATACCTTAGAACCCCAACTCTCTATTCAAACATGAGAACATACTTCCACTATAGAAAAAATTTATAAAAGAGAGAATCTATTATGCATTCAACTCTCATACATAATCTATTCACAAACCGCCAATACCTTATGCATTTTAACAAATTTTTTCTCCTAATGATGAGCACATTTCACAGATTTCCATGAACTTCTCAAACCAATGACGTTTTTTCTATTCACATAAATGAACACAACATATTTTCAATAAATCAAGAATTGTTTTTGAGCTTAAACAACCCCAACTTAATGAAAATGACAAACAAACACATGAAAACATAATAATCACTCAATAACGAATTTTAACGATAATGAATCAACTTATGGGGCTAAGAAGTCCAAAATTCTTAAAATCAACAAACACAAATCACAAAAAAGATTCACGTATGAATTCGGAGTTCATTTAACTACCTTATGGAGCTAAAATAGCTTCAACAAAAACCGAATTCCACATACCAACCTACTTATGAAATCAAATTATACAATTCAACCAATTCAACAGCAACTTGCTCAATAATTGAAGAAAAACTAGTTTGAATCAATTCTCATTCATAAGGGATTTTATATAAACATAAAAAAAACCCATAAAGAACACCAACCATTTTTGGAATATTTGGAACAAACACAACAAACAAAAAATGTAAAATTGAATAAAAAACAAACTTTTACATAGAATTGGGGAAGAAAAGATAAAATTGACAAATAAGAGTTACCAATTGTTGAAGAACATGAACAAATTGAAGAAATTGGAGCTGTGATGGAGGAACCACCGGAGCTAGAGCTGCTGCGCGTCTGCCGGCCGTTCGCCGCGCCGCCTTCCACCATCGCCGGCGACCACCATAGCAGCGGCCAAGCCGCTTCTTTATTCTCGTGTTTTTTCCTTTTCTTGTTGCAATTCATCTTCAATTTATAGGAGATTAAGAGTGAACGACCTTCAATTTCTTCCCGTTGGAGCGTGTGGGCAAATTGAATGGAGAGACGTTGGAGAAGATATGCGTTGAATGCTTTTACTTCGCAGTTGAATGCTTTTTCTTCGCCGGTCGAACATGGAGCGTTTACTTCGCAGTTGCCATGAAGAAGAAGTTGCCTTTCTTTTTTTTTTTTCTATCTTTCTTGTGCGAATCAGGAGAGCAATGGATGGGCCAATTAACTTGTTTTGATGATGGGTTTGGGCTCTAGCCCAAATTCAATCTCCTTTTTCCAAACTTGAATTGCAATTTAGTCTTTTGCTACACTTTTCACCAAAAAATAAGATATCTGATAATTTTGGGTTAGGAAAAATAAAAATAATAGAATTTAAAAAAATGATTAAAAAAACTACTATTTATGAAAGAAAATAAAAGATTGTAAGAATTGGAATAAAAATAAAACAAAGCTAAACAAATGAAAATTAAACAATAAAAATACTAAAAATGCCAAAAAGAGAATTAAAAATATTAACCCAAACCCGAGTTATCAATTACCAATATTAATGCTTAGAATAAATGTAATGGGGTAATATGTACAAAACTTTCTTTTTAATCTTCTCACGTTTGGGCGAGAAAAACTCACCTTTTTTTAAATAAAGTATAGATTTTAAATAGTAATCAAATTAATTATGATTGATACTATGTTTGATATCAATTTTAAAATTGTAAAACGTAATATAAGAAGTCAAACATCATGATTAGTCTCTAAAATCCTTTATCCTTTATATATAAAATTTGGGAGTTAAACTCCCAGAATTTTTACATTTGTCATGCTGACGGGGTTTTTTTTATACACTTCATCAGTCATGTCATCATAGTGGACTTACTCAATATTTCAAACGTGTTGGATAATGATTCAATACTTTGGGCGTCATTTATTTGGGCTACTCTATGTGAGACTGAATTCATCCTCAAGTCTCAACTCAAGAAGGAAATGAGATATCAGAACTTTTTTTCGATTGCACCTCCTTACGATATTCATCTTCACGGAGATTCCAACGATCGGTACCAAGAATAGGTAACTTTCCCTTTTCTTAAAAAATCATAATTGTTCTTGGGATGATTGGCCTTCTTTCCTTCTTATGATGATTAATTTCTGCGAAATTTGTTCTTCTTGCGAATTTTCCGGTTCAAATCTCTGTGGATTTTTTACCCTTATTGCTGTAAGTTTCCTTCTTGTGATTTAGGTCATATATAAATCAAATTTTAAGTAAGCCATTACATCAATCTATTCTTTCATTGTAAGGCGCGTTCATACCTAAAACCTCTAATTAATTGACATGTATTCCAAACCGATTCACCTTTTGTTGAAGATCAATCCAATAAGTGAATGCTGGAGAGTTTTGATTCGTGTGATTCGACTGTACAAGATGCCACTGTACAATGATCGGAAGAAGACAAATTCTACTGAGATGATATTCATGGACGAACATGTAAGAATTGTACTCTTATTCGTATTTTGCATACAAT
The DNA here is from genome assembly GCA_003260385.1 of Cuscuta australis. Taxonomy (NCBI): domain Eukaryota; kingdom Viridiplantae; phylum Streptophyta; class Magnoliopsida; order Solanales; family Convolvulaceae; genus Cuscuta; species Cuscuta australis. Next base: position 1,084,068 of record NQVE01000186.1, read on the forward strand.
ATAAAATTTATGTTTAATAGGAATTCTTATAATTTTTTAGTGGCTGGAAGGTTATTTTGCTTTTACTTTCAAAACACAATTATACTAATCTGTATAAAAAACCCAAATTCTTCAATTGCCCAGATTATGTAAATAAATGAAGAATGATAAGACTGTTGTTCTTAAAGTATAATGAGTCTGCTTTCCTTGAAGCTTCTATTTTCAACACCATAAAAAATGATTTTTTTATTAAAGTATTGAAGAGTTGAGCCTGTCCTTATTTTCAGATTTATATTCTGCTGTTTTTGAACATATTTTATGGTGTGGAGTTTAGTTTTTAGTCTCTTGATGTTTCTCTAGATTCAAAGTATTGAAAAAACAAAACATACTATAGTCTGTTCAGATTCTAAGTATTAAAAAACAAAACACACTATAGTGTGTTTAGTTTTTTTAGTGCCTATTCATGTTGAAGTTTCTCCAGTGCCTAAAACCATGAGACTAAATTTTTTTAATAGTGCCTAAGAACGAATTCTTATAATTTATGTAATAATAACTCTGCTGTTCTTAAAGTGTAATAAGTCTGTTGTCCTTGAATCTTCTATTTTCAGCACCATAAAAAAATTTATTAAAGTATTGACGACTTGAGTCTGTCCTTATTTTCAGACCTTATTTTTAGATTTATAGCCTCCTGTTTTTTAACATATTTTATGGTATGGAGTTTAGTTTTTATAGTCTCTTGAAGTTTCTCCAGTCCCTAAGTATTGAAAAAACAAATCACACTATAGTCTGTTTAGTTTTTATAACTAATACCTGAAATGATAAAAAAATATAAATACAAATAATGTAGGCAAAATTGACAAGAATACTCCTAGAAATAACAGATTTTACATAAATACTCCCAAATTTGTTTATTCATATCATTACTCCCACATTTCTCTTTTATTTACGTTGTTACTCCCAAATTTGGTAGTGATCATTAGTGTTACTTGGATGTGTCATTTTTGCGTTAAGTGAACAGTGAAAATGCAGACATGTATTTTTTCCACTCTAATATACTAAATTCACTTCAACTTATTCTCTCCACTGTCTTTCTCACGTCTTAGTAAGCCTAATTATTGCCCTTATTTCCCATCACTTTTTAAAAAATTGAGATTTCAAACTTCTTAAATATTTTTAATGATTAATATCAAGTCTGTTCATATTAATTTAATTTGAATTCAATAAAAAAAGATGAAAAACCCCATATAAAAAGAGGCACCCGAGAAACACTGATGATGAAGCAATCACGGAGTAACGACGTAAATAAAAGAGAAATGTGGGAGTAATGGTGTAAATAAAAAAATTTGGGAGTATTTATGTAAAATCTCTAATTTCTGGGAGTGTTCTTGTGAATTTTGCCAATAATGTAACCCCCCGAAAATAGGCCTATCAGAATTAATTAATTGATAATTAATTAATTACTGAGAAGGACCCAAAAATATGTGAATTATAAAGTTGGCCAATAAATAATAAAAATTATATCATTATGTAGAGTTTAACTGTCTCATTCCAACGGTTCAATCAGATTTCAATTCGGGGAAAGTTGGACCAAAAAGTGTTCCCCGACTGGGACCAAATTAGTCCCAATCAGGGACTTGCGTTTGAAATGGGAAGAAATCGCATCCCGCTCCACCAGCCGCCGAAACAGTCGAAGGAGAGTTATCAACCTGTGTCTTCTTCCTCTTCCTTCTCCTATAAAAGGGCTACCATAACACCCTCCATTCTTCACCATTTCTTACAAAGTTTCATTCTATTCTGTTGCTGGGAGGGAGGAGAACGCAGTGGTGCTGTAGACGATAAACTGTAACCGACGGACCGATCCAGTAAGATGGATCGATCACCGCAGTAGAAGAATTTCTACTAGGTGGATCGATCACCTACTATGGATCGATCACTTGGGAGGAAAATCATGAAGAGGATCGATCCTCCAAGCTGGATCGATCCCCCGACCTGAATGCTCCGAAAATGCTTCTGAAAATGTTATTTTCGAACCCAAAAATCCTATTTTTGATACCAATTAATTATGAACAATATAATTATGATTGTGTACAATAAAAATGATGTTTTTGACACATAAAATCTTATATGATGCATGACGGTAAGTTCAGTTGTTAACACTCGAGACTAGGCCGCTAATTGTTATTAAATGTTATGCTGAATGATCATTATGATGGATTACTATTGTGGCCAATTATGAATGATAAACCTACTGATTAGAATGATTATTTATGATTAAATTATGATTAAAAATGAATATAATGGTGATCATGAAACAACAACAACAACAACAACCCAGTTAAATCCCACAAGAGTAGGGTCTAGGGAGGGTGTGTGTACGCAGACCTTGCCCCTACTCGAAAGTAGAGAGGCTGTTTCCAAAGAGACCCCCGGCTCAACATCGAAAGTTGCATTGCTTGACTAACTGCTACTTCATTAATTATAGAAGCGCAGACAGTTTAGAGATCCATTTTGATTTATTCCATCACACCCCAAATCCAAAAAATGGTGAAATTTTGGCTCCATCAGAGATGATGGAAAATGGTGATCATGAAAACGGTGTAAATTATTAAGAATATCTAGAAGAACTCTAAGATATACCCACTTGTATATTGATGATGATTATTAAGGATATCTAGAAGAACTCTAAGATATACCTCCTTGACCAATTCATATTTCGGGTTAAAACGTACGTACGGGATCCAGACCGGATATCACCCACCCGACAAATCACTGTTCGGTTGGTACGTAATCCACATGACTCATAGGGTGGATTATCGATTCTTGTGTTTTGCATTAAACTATTTATAGTTTTAGGGCCTAGTTAGAACTACTGCCTAAGACTAGGAATAGCTAAGAGTTGAATATAAAATAATGTAGCCTTAGATTAAAGAATAATTTAAGAGCGTTATTGATATATTGAGTATGAAATGACTTGGAATAAAATATTGAGAATATTATGAATGTTTGATTCATACATTGTGTGCATGATATCAAATGGTTAATTATGAATTGAGATTCAATTTATGTGGATATTCGACGTTTTAGATATGCTTACTCAGCTTCACCGCTAAGCGTGTAGTGTATTTTGTTTGCTACACGCAGGTAAACAGAATGAATGAAGTGATGATTCCTGGAGGCAGACAGGAGCGAGATGGTCGGGGTGGATATATGAAATGAATTGATGTTTTTAAAAGACATAAAAATTATTATCTTTGTATTATGTTTTATTCAGCTTCTGCAACATTAAATTACTCCGTTACTATTTTGAATTATTTATTATGAAATAAAGTTTTAAATGTTTGAAATATTTTCAATGTCTACGAATACCAAGTTTATACTTTAATCCGAAAGGGGCTGCAGACCTAGACGGATTAGGGTGTTACAAATAATCACCCAAATCAATATCAACACATAGAATAAGAAATCCAAGAGTCATTAATGTGTAAATTGATGGTCTGCTCTGTGATTTTCAGGCCAACAAATCTCCTATGGATCTCGACCTTTATGTTCTCCACTTCTCCTCATCATCTCCTCCCACTGTTTTTTATATCCTCTTCATTATCTTTTTATAAATAAATGTTTTTTTATTAAAGTATTGAAGCTTTTCCATAAATAAACGCTGAAGGTTCGCTTTTCATCTCATTAAATAAATGATTTATTGATAAAAGTATTGAACACTTCAACCTGTCCTTATTTTCAGATTTATAGTCTGCTGTTTTATGAAATTAGGTTGGTTGCATTTCCGGAAATCTTGCATGCAGATTCAAAATATCCATATTTAGCCGGTAATACTCTTCCCTTTCGCCTCAAATCCATACTCTAATTTCAATTATATAATTGTTAAAGAGGTGGATTATATTGTATGGAATGTGTTATGGTTAATTGTGTTGAATATCATCATTATATTGCAGACACTATGGGGATTCTTTCAGCTATTGGAAATGAAAGAGATATACTAAGGGAGTCAAAAAGAACAAAGATGATTGTGATCACGTTGGAGGCTGAAGGGTATAGTTTTATTATGTTTCTTTCGTAAGAATGGTGATGTTTTTTTACATAACATACAGGTACTGATAGGTTTTTAACTTTGGTTGACAGACAAAGGTTGGATGTTACTTTATTTGGTGAGTATGTTGACTTGCTTAAAAGCTTCTTTCGAAAAGCGTCGTTGGAACATGCAGTGATTGTCATTCAATATGCTAAGGTCAAGATGTTTCAAGTTATTGGTAACTTGAATACTATTGTGCTTTTTGTTTCCAGTTTAAAATGTTGTTAATTGACTTTGTTTCTTTACATGTCATTGTATATTACAAGAGTATTGTCTAATATTCATGTCGCATTGTTTAAGGAAATATTATTCTACAAAATGTCATGTATGGTACATCTCTTTTGTTGAATCTGAAAATAAATCATATCACAATACTTTTTTCTTTACAATAAAATTGAATAATACAAATTTGATTTTAAAAGAAAAGTTTTTGAAAATAGAATGTATACTTTGTAATTGACAGGCAAGAAAATATGAAAGGAATGAGGTAATACATTTTTTTAAACATAACACATACCTTATCTTTGCCAAAAATAAAATAAAAATTCATGTAAAAAATTTAAGAAAATAGGTGGTTTAAATTTATTTTTAAAATATGATACTCAAATTGTGATCCCTTGACAAAAAACAAACGGAAAAACTTAATGATCGATGTTTAAATATTTTTTTTAAAAGTATATAATTATTGTATAATAATAATAATAATAATAATAATAATTACAATCATCTTTACATACTGTTAGAGTGCATCCCAAATCAGAAGTCCAGAGGTAAAATAATCGATATATAAGCTCTTGAGTTAAACTAATTAATCGATTGGATTCAATCTTTTAATGTGGTTCAGCCCAAGTGTCTTATTGCTTATTCCAGTTATCAATACCTCATCCTAAATTCTATCATGGTATCGGAGCTTAATTATATTTTCTAGAATTTTAAAAAAGTAAAAAATCTCCTAATTCCAGCTTACCTCGATCCCATAATTGAGGAGAGTAATCATGCTTTACTTTTAATATTATCAGTTACCTTTTTAAAATATACATCAAATCTACATATTTATGGCATAATTTTTATCACTATTAATGCAATTAGTATTTGACAATATTCTTACCAAATACAAAAACCACTTCTTTATCCTATTTTTTATTCGTTTCATATTTATATTAAATGATGAATACTAGGGGAGGGAAAAATAAAATGAAATTAATCCGAACTTATAAAACGTTCGGATTTAACAATGTAAAATAAAACAAAGGAAAAATGAAATCTTCGGAGGCGGAACGCGAACAGATGGAGCAGGAAGACGAACGGCTACGCCGGTAGGAACGTCGCCGGAACAATTTTCGGAAGAAGGGTAAGCAAAGCGGAGTCGCCGGAGCTTTCCTTAAGGTAGTATTGCCTGCCTCCCGCACTGGCAAACATGAGCAATCTCCTCCCAAGATAAAACCACTTCGTGCAAGGCTTAGGGCGGTAGAACCGTGCACCGACGAACGAGAAAGATGGAAGTCACTGCCGGAGAAGACGATCAGAAAATGGGAGATGGTCGGAAGGTTGTATAACGCAGAGAGAGAGAGAGAGGGATTTTCCGGTGTCCTTCATCTCTCAACCAGCCTCTCCTTAAATAGGAGGAGGCTTGGCTAACTGGACAGCCCGGACGGAGATACCGAGGAGTCTCGGCGACTCTTCGGTCGGCCATGCATGCATACTCCAACTCCGTACACTTCGTTAATAACGAAGTGTACACGCGCATTTCGTTTTGGTCTCGTAAAAATTAGCCCCGCCGCAGACGCGGGCGCGACGCTACGCACCTCGCCCTGCCGCGAGCCGGCCGGGCAGCGGCGGCGGCGGGCGCGCGAGGAGTCCTCTTCTTGTTTCTTTCATAAGCTCAATTAAATGCCTAAGCTTAAATATGAGAATACGAAGGGTTTAGAAACTGGTGTGGGACAAAGGCATTTACTCTACCTTAGTATTCAACTTTGAGAATTATTTTCTCATTCACCCGAGCACCATTTATGACGTGTCATATGTCAAGACGTTTGTCTTACTTACGAGATTAATCGTCCATAATTATTTTGGAAAATAATTTTGTGGACCCTATCGAATTTATTTCCGAAAATGTCCAATTTACTTTAAAATTTCCAACAATCCCCCACATGAATGAAAATTAATTCATGTAACTGGCAATAACTCTGAAGTTGAAACCTACAAGAGTAGGTAGGTTTTATGCCTTTGAACTTGCTCCTTGTAAGGTATACCTTCTCTACTGGCTGTTTAGTATAACGTAATGTCTTTGAACTGTACTACCGTTTATGTAAACGACGATATACAATACACAAGTTTCAACCAACCATCATTCCGTTCTCATGGGTGTGCCCATTATGGTCGTGGAACACGCATCTAGTTCTGCGAGAGTGTCATATAGGATCAGCCCGAAATCCTTCTGTTGAAGCGACCGCACTTCACTCTTACATAGGTGATTCTACTAAGAGTATCCCGATTACTCCACTTGGACCTCCTTGTCCATAGTTCAAGAATCATTAAAGCGCCATGCTAACCTCATCGTTTTCAAGAGTCACTATATCTCAGTAGGAACGGAGGGGTGTCAAGTCGGTGATTTGGCTTGCCCCCACAGTGACCGTGCTTCGTTCCACAAGTAGGTTGTCCCATTGAACCCAGGTACCACCTAGGTTGGGTTTTCCTTCATGGAACATTCCCAGCACAGGGTAGGGCTCTCAGACCCATTCATACTACTAACTTCTCATGTTGCTCATTGGTTAACCCTTTGGTTAATGGATTCGCTAAATTATCCTTTGACTTGACATAGTCAATCGAGATAATACTCGTATTGAGAAGTTGCATGATGGTTTTGTGTCTACGGCGAATGTGCCTAGACTTACCATTATACAGTTTGTTCCGAGCTCGTCCTATTGCTGACTGACAGTCACAATAAATGCAAATAGGAGGAATTGGTTTTTCCCAATTTGGAATATCCTCAAGTAAATTCCGAAGCCATTCGGCATGTTCTGCACACTTGTCTAGTGCTATGAACTCAGACTCCATGGTGGATCTGGCAATTAACGTTTGTTTTGAGGATTTCCAGGAAACAGCTGCACCAGCTAGCATAAAGATAAATCCACTTCTCGATTTTGAATCCTTATTATCCGCAATCCCATTGGCATCAGTGTATCCTTCCAGCACGGGTGGATACCTGCAGTTGGGGACAGGCTATAATCTCGAGTATACCGAAGGTATCTCATTACTCGGACTATGGCCTTCCAGTGCTCAGCACTCGGATTGCTAGTATACCTACTTAGTTTGCTAATGGAGCAAGCTAAGTCTGGCCGTGTGCAGCTCATCAGATACATTAGACTTCTGATAACTCTAGCGTATTCCGTCGGAGAATCGCTACTTCCTCGGTGTTTACCAAGGTGAACATTTACGTCTATCGGTGTCTTGGCTATCTTTGTATCATCCTTATTGAATTTATCGAGAATTTTGTCAATGTAGTGGGATTGGCTCAAACTCAGACCATCAGGTCTTCTTATTATTTTGATTCTAAGAATCACATCAGCCAGACCCAAATCTTTCATATCGAATCGTGCGTTCAACATGTCCTTGGTGGACTTAACCATCCTATCGTTTCTTCCAACGATGAGTATGTCGTCTACATACAGACACAAAATAACATATCCTTCAGATGTGTCCTCAAAGTAAATGCACTTATCCGACTCATTTATCTTAAAACCGTTGTTCATCATTACCTCGTCAAACTTATCGTGCCATTGTTTTGGCGCTTGTTTAAGACCGTATAATGATTTCACAAGTTTGCAGACCTTCTTTTCTTGGCCCGGAACCTTAAACCCCTCGGGTTGTTCCATATAGATTTCTTCATCTAGTTCGCCATTTAGAAAAGCAGTCTTTACATCAATTTGGTAAACATCCAGGTTTCGTAAGGATGCAAATGCGATGATCATTCTGATAGAATCTATCCTAGTCACAGGCGCGTAAGTATCAAAGTAGTCATAGCCCTCGCGTTGGCTATACCCCTTGATCACAAGTCTAGCTTTGTACTTGTCAATGGAGCCGTCAGGCTTCATTTTCCTGCGAAAGACCCATTTAAAACCTAATGGTTTACACCCCGGAGGGAGATCAACCAATTCCCACGTGTGATTCTGAAGAATAGAATCAACTTCACTTTTTATGGCTTCTCGCCACTGAGGTCCCTCAGTTGAGGTTATGGCCTCGTGATAGGTTCGTGGTTCCTTTTCTATTAAACAGGTTAGAATATCGGGTTCATTTTCCATTAGAAATGACAAAGTTCCTTTGTCAAATTCTATCAGATATGTTATGAAGTCAGAACCGAACGTCTTTTCAGTTCGTATTCTTTTACTTCGTCTCAGTTCAGTCTCATGTTCGACTTCATCATCGTCATCGGAATTCAACTGACTTGGATCATCATTATCCATCATCTCAGTATGAGAACATTTGGACGAACTGGCTTCGTCACATGACTTGCACGGAAAAATGTGCTCGAAAAACGTTGCATTCCGTGACTCAATGATTGTGTTCTTGTGAATTTCAGGATTATCTGATTTGTACACCAAGAACCGGTACGACGTACTATTGTACCCGATGAAGATTCCATCAACTGTTTTTGGACCGATCTTTATCTTCTTTGGTGGTGGTGCAAGTACTTTCGTGAGACACCCCCACACTTTGAGATACTTATAGGAAGGTTTCCTATTATGCCAAAGTTCATACGGAGTTTTGTCAAGTTTCTTACGAGTTATTATATTTAGTAAATAATTACTTGATAAAACAGCCTCCCCCCACATGTTCTGGGGTAATCCAGAACTAAGCAGCATTGCATTCATCATGTCTTTTAAAGTGCGATTTTTGCGCTCCGCTACTCCGTTAGACTGTGGTGTATACGGTGGGGTTACTTGATGCACAATTCCATGTTGTGCACAAAACTCATTAAGTGGAGCATCATACTCACCACCTCTATCGCTTCTCAATGCTTTTATCTTGCGATTGAGTTGATTTTCCACTTCATTCTTATATCGAATAAAAGTGTCTAACGCTTCATCTTTACTTTTTAGTAAATAGATATAGTAATATTTTTAGCTATCATCGACGAAGGTAATAAAGTACTTATTACCCCCTCTTGAAGGCGTTGTTCGAAAATCACACAAGTCGGTGTGAACCAACTCTAGAGGTTGAGTATTTCGTTTGATCGTTTGAAACGAACTTCGAGTTGACTTGGCCTCAACGCAAGTTTCACACTTGTGGGTTAAGTCAATACTAAACTAAGGTATGTGTTCCATGTTAATTAATTTCCTGAGAGATGCATAATTAACATGTCCTAGTCTACCATGCCACAAACTAGAAGACTCACACACATAAGCAATGGGATTTTTATTAATCTTTTCATGAACAGTCATTACATTAAGCTTGACAAGCCCATCAGAAATGTAACCCTTCCCAATAAAAATCTCTTTCTTGGATAAGATTAGCTTATCTGATTCAAACACCATTCAAAAGCCGTGTTTGATCAACAATGACCCCGACACTAAATTCTTGCGAATGTCTGGCACATAGAGCACGTCGTTAAGCGTTAGCTCCTTGCCGGAAGTCATTTTTAGCTTAATCTTTCCAACTCCTTGAACCTCGGATTGGGCCGAGTTTCCCATCCAGACTTTGTCACCGGAGGTCTCTTGAAATTCGTGAAACATGCTCCGGTTGGAACAAATATGACGTGTGGCCCCTGTGTCCACAAACCATTCCCTCGGGTTTGACCCGACAAGATTCACCTCGGTGACGACTACGCAGAGGTCCAGGTTGTCGAGCTCTGCACACATAGCTTCGGTGGTTTTCTTCTTGTTTTTCTGTGGCATCTTTTTCCTATAGTCGGAGGAACGATGTCCGGTTATGCCACAACTGTAGCACTTCCCTGCAAATTTTGAAACACCACCCTTAGGACCCATTTTCTTCTTGTCATTCCCGCCATGTGAAGAGCGCGACGGATGTTCTACCACATTCGTCTTTGCCCCTCCAGCTCTTCTGGCAAGCCCCTCCTCTCTGATTCTCAATCGTGTGAGCAGTTGCTCCAGGTTTAGCTCTGTTCTTTTGAGCTTGAGGTCGGCTTGGAAGTCTTCCCACGACCGGGGAAGTTTGTGGATGATGGCCGCCACTTGGAAGGCCTCGCTGACGCCTACTTTCTCTTCATTGCATTTCTTGAAGATAACCGTAAGCTCTTCAGCTTGGGCGACAACAGATTTGCTGTCGACCATCTTGTAGTCCGGCATCTTCCCGACGATGAACTTCTTCGTGCCGGCATCTTCAGCTTGATACTTCTTGTTCAAGCTATTCCAAAGCTCTTTTGCAAGCTTGGCACCGGCATAGACGGGGTACAACGTATCTCCCAACCCTTCAAAAATAATATTGATGGCGAGATAGTTGTTGTGGTACCATGCTTGGTTCACCATCGCCACAAGGAGGTCGTTGGCTTCATTGGGCTCGGGGGGATCTTGTTGCAGGTACTCAGCAAATCCCAGGACGGTCAAAAAGAACATCATCTTTTGTTGCCACATTTTGAAGTTCGTGCCATTGAACTTTGGTGGCCTTTGGACCAAGCTAGCGGGCACTGAGATAGCCCCAACTGCATTGGGCGTATGGAGGAAAGGCTCGTTGCTCGCCCAATGAGGTCCAACAAAAGGATTGACCGGTGCGGGGAAACCCGCGTTCGGTCCAAAGTTGACCGTCGAGGCCGAAGCCATAGTCGGTCCGAGAAACGGGTTCGAATTGCCGATAGGGTTATCGCCCGTGGTTTCGAGCCTAGGAATGGGTCGAGGGTCTGACCCGAAGATCGAGCTCGGCATCGAGAAGGAGGTCATGGTGGCGGCCCCCACACTTGACCCAAAGGGCAGCGGTGAGGAAGGCACAACCATTGCAACCGAGGTGGTTTCGACCGGAACTTCGTAACTCATTCCGCTGCCGGAGGAACCCGCGATGCCGAATCCGAATTCCATACTACTACCTTAAGATTGATGAATACTGGGGGGGAGGGAAAAATAAAATGAAATTAATCCGAACTTATAAAACGTTCAGATTTAACAATGTAAAATAAAACAAAGGAAAAATGAAATCTTCGGAGGCGGAACGCGAACGGATGGAGCAGGAAGACGAACGGCTACGCCGGTAGGAACGTCGCCGGAACAGTTTTCGGAAGAAGGGTAAGGAAAGCGGAGTCGCCGGAGCTTTCCTTAAGGTAGTATTGCCTGCCTCCCGCACTGGCAAACATGGGCAATCTCCTCGCAGGATAAAACCACTTCGTGCAAGGCCTAGGGCGGTAGAACCGTGCACCGACGAACGAGAAAGATGGAAGTCACTGCCGGAGAAGACGATCAGAAAATGGGAGATGGTCAGAAGGTTGTATAATGCAGAGAGAGAGAGGGATTTTCCGGTGTCCTTCATCTTTGGCTTGGCACGTCACGCCGCAGACGCGACGCGACTCGCCTCGCCTCGCCCCGACGCGCGCGCGTGTCGTGACGTTCCGAGCCGGCCGGACGGCGGCGGCGGGCGCGCGAGGAGTCCTCTTCTTGTTCCTTTCATAAGCTCAATTCAATGCATAATCTTAAATATGAGAATACGAAGGGTTTAGAAACCGGTGTGGGACAAAGGCATTATTTACTCTACCTTAGTATTCAACTTTGAGAATTAATTTCTCATTCACCCGAGCACCGTTTATGACGTGTCATATGTCAAGACGTTTGTCTTACTTACGAGATTAATCGTCCATAATTATTTTGGAAAATAATTTTGTGGACCCTACAGAATTTATGTCCGAAAATGTCCAATTTATTTTAAAATTTCCAACATTAAAACCGTGATTAATTAATTCTTCAACACTGTCATAAGTTAGTTATTATACTGTGCTCAAAGTCATAATTTTTATGGTATAATAATAATTATATAAATGCAGTTACTATTAAATAATAATCTTTGATATTAATCGTTATATTGATAAATGGTACAAACTTTATTTATAATAACAAAATCTAAAAATTGTAAGAAAACTGTTAATGGATAAAATATAACAATGTTTAATATAATTTCTTTTTAATGTAAGTTTAAGGGAAAAGAAATAAATAATACATGTTCTGGAATGCAATTTTTAATACATAACATATGCCTTATTTATATTCAAAGAAATACAAGTGATATAAGATTTTCATGCACAACTAAAATTTTAACATCTTTGTCGTTAATCTTTTTTTTCTAATACTTAAACAATCTTGAAAAAAATGATGTAAAAACATTAATGAAAATTATTTCAAAGAGAAAAATAAATGAAGAAGATATTTTATTTTCAAAAACACATGCCAAAATACAAGCTTTCACCTTTGGATTTTTGGGTGTTAAATTTCTACAAGAGATGTGATTAATTACTTCTTCCACGCTATGTGTGTCATAAGTTAGTTATTATTGTGTGCTCAAAGTTAGAATATTTATGGTATAATATTAAATATATAAATGCAGTTACTGTTAAATAATAATCTAAAATGGTAACTCTTATTTTATTAAATTATTAATATATGGTACACGCTAATTGCAAAAATTAAAAATTCTAAAAAAAACTGTTACAAAAAAAAAATGTTTAATATAATTGCTTATACATGTAAGTTAAAGGGAAAAAAATAAATAATACATGGTAAATGAATTTGTCTTATCCCTCATTCCCGGAGATGAAATGGTGTACTTGAGTTCTGATTCATCATGCCAAGCAGATTCAGATGTAGGTGTTGATGGCGACTGGATAACAGTTGAGTTTTTGAATGAAATCAAATGTTTGGGAATCCCAAATCACAGGATAGTTTTAAAAAAAGGGTACCAATTATGTTACTAAGGAACATTGACCAAACATCTGGATTGTATAATGGTACAAGATTAATTGTTGACGAGATGCGAAAGAATGTTATTGGTGCTATTGTGGTTTAGGGAAATTGAGTGGGCAAAAAAGTTTACATACCCCAGATGAATTTGGTACCGTCTGATCCAGGACTACCCTTGAAGTTTCAGAGAAGACAATTTTTAATAGTCTTATGTTTTCCTATGACTATCAACAAAAGTCAAGGTCAAACATTGTCATTTGTTGGATTATTTTTAACCAAGTCAGTGTTCACTCATGGTCAACTTTATGTTGCTGTTTCGCGAGTAAAGACAAAGACATGATTAAAAATATTAGTCTTAGATGACAATGGAAATCCTTGTAGCCATACCAAAAATGTTGTATAACCTGAAATCTTTCAGAAAATTTGGTTTTAAAAAGAACTTTGTTGTTTGTAGATTCAATTCCTCAAATATTATTCTTTTTACTTTGCCTTTCTTTTCTGTGTTATTATAAATCATGTATGAAGTATATTTTCTTTATTCTGGAAAAAAAATATTGCATTGAAAAAATGAAAAATCGAGAAGATATACATTCAACCCCGCGCGTGGCATGGGTAAGAATACTAGTTATAGAAAGTAAGAAGGAATTAGAAGAAATTTTACTTATTTTAGAATATAGAAAATCTAAATTGTAAAATTTGTAGTAAATAGGACTAAAAACATAATGCCTTTCCCAATATAGGACTTAAACTTTTTTATTTCCTAAATAGAACTTAATAATGACCTAGTGGGAAGAATAATGTCCAGTAATGATGGACATTTACTTGAATAATGACTACATGATAATGACCAAAAGTCCTACATTGGGAAATAAAAACATATGGTCCGGGAAAGTAATTATGTTTTAGTCCTATTTAAGTAAATTTCTCAATCTAATTACTTGCGGACTTTTTTACTTTTATAATAAATTCCAGAAAAAATTTAGTTTCGTCTTACATCATCCGTATCATATTTAAAGATGATGCTGATGATGATGATCATTATTATATGTACTATTATTATTATTATTATTATTATTATTATTATTATTATTATTATTATTATTATTATTGTTATTATTATTATTATTATTATTACTATTATTTTTGTTGCTGTTGTTGTCGTTGTTGTTGTTGTTCTTATTATTATTTTAAAATAAATAAAAATAAATTTTAAATTTTACCATTTTCTTTTTGTTAAGGAAAAGAATTTGAGTATGATTTCTTTTTTTAAATAAATTTCAACAACTTTTTTTTAATTTTTTCATTAATTTTTTTATTTTTTTTTTAATTTTTGGAAAATTCAAATTGTTAGTCGGTTTTTTTCTTTTTTAATATAGATAAGGTATGTGTTATACTAAAAAAATTCATTATTTTTCCATTTATATTTTTGTTGCATTTTAATATACATAGTATACATTTCTATTTTCAAAAAGATTTTGAAATATCAGATTTATATTATTCAATTTTATTTTTAAAGAAAATAGTGTTTGGGTAAGATATATTTTTTTATTTCAATTAAATATCAGAGTATTTTTTTACATCAATATTACGGTCATTTATTTTTTGGTGAATTAAAGTTGCTAGTGGGCTTTTCAATAGTGTAGAAGTATTTGAAAAACAATGTTAACCTCAAAGATGTTAAAATTTGATGTGTGCAAATACTTTTTATCATTTGTTTTCCTTTTAATAAAAATAAGTCATGTGCTATGTAATAAACATTGCATTGGAGATCATATATAATTTTTTTGCCTTTTCACCTTTGTGGTATAAACACGTATATGAAAATTGTTTAAACCTTTTATCAATTAATAGCTTAAAGACCATCAATTTCTGTATATAATATTTTTTAAACTTTACTCAGTTATTACGGGGCGCTGACATGTTAAAATTTTACCAAATAAGCACACCAAATGTCGAATTCATGTGAATTGGAGTATCCTTTATTAGTAAAAGATTTGTTCTATCCCTTATTCTAGGAGGTGAAAAGGAGTACTTAACTTCTCATTCTTCATGCCAAGGAGATTCAGATGTAACCGTTGAAAACGATTGGATAACAGTTTGGGGTACCAATTGTGTTATTGAAGAACATTGACCAAATATATAGATTGTCTAATGGTAGAAGATTAATCGTTGAAGAGTTGCGAAAGAACATCATCAGTGTAGTTGAGATTTCAGGAAATCAAGTTCGGAAAAAGGTTTACATAACACAAATGAATTCGGTGTCATCTGATTCAGGACTACATCTTAAATTATAGAGAAGACAATTCTCAAGAGTTTTATGTTTTGCTTTGACTATTAACAAAAGTCAAGGTCAAACATTGTCTTTTGTTGTATTATTTTTAACCAATTTGGTATTTACTCATAGTCAGCTTTAGTTTACTATTTTACGAGTGAAGACAAAGACATGATTAAAAATATTGGTTCTAGATTACAACGGAAACCGTTACAACCATACCAAAAATATTGTTTACCCTAAAATCTTTTTAAAAATTTGAAATTAGAATAGATATTTTCGAGTACACTTTCAATTCCTCAACTATTATTTATTATACTTTGTCGTTGTTATGCATTGATTAAAAGTCGTGTTAGAAATATGTTTACTTGATTCATAAATATATGTTACATTGAAAAAAATCAGAATCGAAAAAATTTTTGTTTGACCCCCTGCATCGCATGGGTCAACATGCTAGTTATAGTAATCTGCTGCTGTTTTTTGCATGGTGTAAGTTCCACCCTTAGTTAATCAATATGTGGATATAACTCAATATAAATCTCTCAAATAACTATCTGTCCAATTTTTAGGAGACTATATTTCAGAATTAACTAATATTTTTTTATGAGAAATGTATAGACATTAAGTGTTTCTATGTGTTTATTTTTGTCTTGGTATACACTATATTCCCCTGATGGGTTGGTTCTTCAAGCAATTTTTTTAGAGAAAAAAGTATACGTATATAAAGATGTAGTCAAAGATTCAATGATATGAGATGATGATGGCCATGGACCCCAACATCCATGGTAGTATCTTGGAACAACTTAAACACGTAAGAAATTACTCGTAAATCCTACTCCGAATATTGAATGAAGATAAGAAAGTGGACGTTACATCCTATGGGCCTATGCGGATCGACGTGGTCATTGAAAAATTACTCATTTCTTATGGGCCTATGCGGATCGACGGGGTCATTGAAAAATTACTCATTTCCTTCGGATTTGGACCTGTATTTTGGATTGAAAAAATTAGGTTTCAATTCTTTAAGTTTCTTTCTACTTATTCTAGTTATTTTCAATTCTTCTTGTTTTTCTAACAACGATTTAAAAAAATATTTATATATTATTAATAAAAAAATAAAATTATCTATCTAAATTTGTTACATATCAACTCAAACACGAACAATAATGTATTCTTTTTTATTCAAAATTAAAACATCCCCGTTGGCATGGTACCGCCGAAAAAGGCCCGTGGTTTTCACCGATTTGGTTTCCACGTCAAAAGTCTATTGTCTATATTCTTGTCGATATCTTTTCTGTATTTTATACATATATCGTATATACCAAAAAATACACACCCGGGGGTTTCGGTCTATCAAGATTCATCAAGAAATATCATTTGAAATATCATATTTTTATAAAATATACCTATAAATAAATAAATAAATAAACATATTTATGATTGAAATATTATATTGAAAATAGTGAAAAATCAAATAAAAAATATAAAGTGGAGTAGTGGATGGAGGGGGTATCAACAAATTCAAGTGGGGTAATGATTTTTGGAGAAAACTATTTGTACCCAAAAAAAATTTTATACCCCATTTTGTACACAGCAGGGATGCACCAACCTTTTCTATTGGTGCAATGCTAATTTTTGTTAACGCACCAACGTTTTATGTCAATGTAAATTTTTCTTGACGCACCAACATTTCTGTCAGTGTGTACCATCAAAATGTTGGTGTATACTTTTGGTTTACAAATGGGGTACAATTTTTGGGGCACATGTAGCATGCTCCATGATTTTTTATTGAAACTAGTTGAATCAACTACCACAAAAACCAAGTTGAATCCTACTAAAGTAGGATTTGGGAAGAGTGTATGTATGCAAACCTTGCCTTAGCATACTCAAAATTAGAGATGCATTTTTAAAAAGACCCTTGTATTAGATAAAAAGGTTACATGAGATACATAAAGAAGGGAAAGCACACATAAAACATCAAACATACAAAGAACAAACTAAGATTAACGAAGACAAATTACCACGATCAAATAGGACATAAAAAACAAATGTAGAAAGAAATGCCAACACAGCAACCACTTTAATTTTAGTTCTCTAAAAGCTCATGTAACACCCTAATCCGTCTAGGTCTGCAGCCCCTTTCGGACTAAAATATTAACTTGGTAATCGTAAAAATTTAAAAGTTTTCAAACACTTTTATTTAACACAATAATATTTTTCATAACATATACAGTACAAAGTATTCAACAATATTGCGGAAGCAAATTTAATATTGACATATCATAATTCATTTCAAAACTTGTCACATCCATCCCGACAATCTCGCGTCATCTGCTGTCAGGATCACATTGTTCTTTCTGTTTACATGCGTGTAGCAAATAAAAGACATTACACGCTCAACGGTAGAGCTGAGTACGCATATCTAATGCGTCGAACATCCATATAAACTGGATCTAAATTCATAATCAAATCATTTGATATCATGCATATAGTGTTCATTTCAGACATTCATAGTTTTGATATTGTTCAGCTCATATCAACTCATTTTATTCAATTCAGATATTATTTCGACAGTGTTCTTAAATTGTTCTTAATCTAAAGCCAAATAATAACAATGCTCTTAGCTATTCTTAGTCTAAGGCGAGTTCATAACAATGCTCTTAGCTATTCTTAGTCTAAGGCCAGATCATAATTTCCATAACCAGACTCCTAAACTGTGGTTAGTTTAAGGCCATTAACCAAACTCTAAAAAAGGCTATTAATAATCACACTTAAACTATCATTAGTTTAAGGCAATTGATTTCGGATTCTTAACTTTAGTCAGTTAAGGCAACAACAATATAGTGATTGATCAATGTCGGAACGGGGCATTTCCAAACGATTGATTCTCTAGTTTGGTCTACGAGTTCCGTTATTACATTTTTATCTAATCACCGAATATTCATGTTTTACAAATCCATACTAACAGGAGATCTATCCTATAGGTCTTCTAGATAGCCTTAATATCAATTATCTAAATGGGTATATCTTAGAGTTCTTCTAAATACCCTTAACACTACACGTCATTTCATAATTATCAATGTATTCATTTTACATATGGTTCAATCATCCATAATCCTTTTAATCAGTAGGCTCATTATTCAATATCATCCATAATAATTATTTAGCATAATGATCAATCAACATATCATTCGATAACAAGTAGCGGTTTAGTCTCGAGTGTTAACACCGAAACTTACCGTCATGCATCACATAAAATTTTAATTTATTAAAAACATCATTTTTATTATGAAAAATCATTTTTATAATGATTATAATAAATTGGTATCAAAAATAGGATTATAGAGCCCAAAGCGTAGAAACGATCTATACGAACATTTTAGTCATTAGATATATCTACGGGCTTACCTCGAATCTTATCGAAGGTTTTGAAAATTTTCCAGCAAAACTTCCGGCGATGATTACTCCCAATTCCGGTGACTTTGGCGGCAACCAACAACACCAGACTGCTCCCCTCACTCTTATGAACACAAAGGAATAAATTTCCAGAAAATGGTGCAGAATTGGTAAGGATTGAGTATCCTTATATAGGAGAAGAGAGGAGGAAGAGGAGAGTGCTGAGTCATTGCTGCGTCCTTGAATCGCGTAGTGGAGCTGTCTGCGCTGATCGAATATTTCCACGACATTTCCCTGATTAGGACTAATTTCGGTCCTAGTCGGGATACACTTTTTGGTCCAACTTTCTCCAAATTGAAATTCGTTTGTACTGTTGCGATCAGGTAGTTAAACACTATTCAACGATATAATTTTCATAATTATTTATAATACTTTTTTCGACATCATATTTTTGGGTGTTTGACGTTGACAGATTCAAAGTTGGTTTAATTGACCTTTATCATAAAAGGTTCTCACATTTAATTTATTTTCATGGTTTATTTCAAGAATTCATTTCAAAGTTCATATCACAATAATTTCTTCATTTATCCTTGATTTGGGTCTCTACTATATCCTAGTTCCCAATCAAGGTCACACAATAAGTTAATCAGGTTGGATTTATGAGATTTATCTCAATTATGTTTATTGGATTTTAATACATATTCTATTTCGGCCCAAAGCCCAACAACAATTTATTTTAATCAAAACAAATTTGTTTTAATTGAATATTTTAATTCAATAAATTTTAGGGTATGTTTTGGGGCGTTAAAACTCATATCTAAGGTCTATCCCTTTCCCTATTTCTCACATCCTCAGTACGATGAGAAGTCTTAAACCCTATCTTATTCATCACCTTCCAATTCCATCTAAGTCTACCCCTTCCCGTACTCATCCCACCAATGTAAGCCTCTCGCATCTCCGTATTGGAGTGTTGGCATTTCACCACCTCAACCTAACTTCTCGCAGCTTATCTTCCACTAGTACCATGCCTACCTGGCCTTAGATAACATCGTTTGGAATTTTATCCAAACTCAGCTCCTTTGCTTGCACATCTCCCGTAACATCCACATCTTGGAACATAGAATAAACCAACGTGGATATAGTTGAACAGTTAAACCAATAATCAGAGTCGGTCCAAGGGTGGGCCAAGGTGCCTTACCGGCCCAGGCCCATTTATTCTGAGGCCCAATATTTTTTATTACTTTATACACACACACACACACACACACACACACACACACACACACACACACACACACACACATACATACATACATATACATATACATATACATATACATATATACATATATATATATATATATATATATATATATATATATATAATTTATAACAATCTTTTTTAAGATGGCTATTTTGATATGTAATTATAATACTAGAACTTTCTTATATGTATTACTATAATTTTAATTAGTCTTTTTTTGAAAGAAATAGTTTATTTAATTTAATTTGTTAAGACACTCATTTTCTGTGTCATCCAAGAGGCGACCCTACAAATAATTAGGCTGGTAAGAGAGGTTCGATATATCGACTAGTTTTTTAATTGGATAATGCTTTTTGCACCCCAAATATTTGTATCTCATTTTGTACACGCACGGATGCACCAACATCTTTTTGCACCCCAAATATTTGTATCCCTTTTGGTGTTGGTGTAAAACTAATTTTTATTAACGCACCAACATTTTGTATCAGTGTAAATTTTTGTTAACACATCAATGCTTTGTGCCCGTGTGAATTATCAAAACGTTGATACATATCTTTAGAGTTTAAATGAGGTACAAATTTTTGAGTACATGTAACATGATCCTTTTTAATTAAAACATTAACTAGAGAGTCTTTGTGTAGTGGAAGCAAATAGCAATGGTTCTCCACGTCACTCTAACTTAAAGGAATCCGCATAATATAGTTACGGGATCGCAAATTATACCGTCCGATCTGCTTCTCCGTGCTGCTGAATCGATGAACATGGTTCTCAGTATTACTTTTTTTCTTTTTTGAAGTAAAATTGAACTCTTCCAGACCCCAAAAAAATATGTTTCATTTACCAAGTTATGATAACATGTTATTTATAATTTAATATATAAAAGAACCAAAATAAAATAAAACATAAAGTTCATATATTAAGACTACATATATTAAGACTACTCCCTCTGTCTAGCTATAAATTAAATTCTGACTTTTTCTTATTAGGTCGTACACAAATTATCTTCTCCTTTCCCTTTAAATAAAGAAAAATATTAGAAACAACAAGGTTAATAAGAGCATTCACAATGGCAAGGCAATGCCTTGCCATGCCTAGCCATGTCAGCAAATGTCACTCAAATCATGGCATTCCATGACCATTCCACCCCACTTTTCATTCCACGTAGAAGGCATGACTCCCTCATTTTTTTTATATTTTTAATTTTTGAAAAAATATTTTTTAAAAGAAGTGGACATGTTTTAATAATAAAATAAATGTGTAAAATAATTTTTGATAATTAAAAATCATTAAAAAGTACAAAAATAGACAAAAACAATGATTTGACGCTATATGTTACGACACTCCACTCATTTGCCACACGGTGACTGGGTTATTTTTTATTGGTTCATATAGTCCATGTCACCGTGTGGCATTTCATTTTTGACTTGCTATTGCTAATGCTCTAAGAAAATATCGTTATGAGCGAGGTTCCGTTGGCACTGGTCAACGATGCCACTAGCGGTGCCACTGCATATTACTATTTGTTACTTTCTTTATTTTATTGTCAACATTATCTTTTATTCTAATTTGATTAGGATTTTCATGTATTCTCTATATATATAATGATCAAATCTTCATTATTTCATAAGATCAATTATTATAAAATTTTGTAATAATATCGGAGCAAAGATCTCATTTTTTAAAACCATAGCTTTTCTTCTTCGACCGTACACTATCAGTGTACAACGGTCTTCATCATCAAATTTTATCACATCCCTTATCTCTCTCTCTCTCTCTCTCCAAACAATTATGAGGGTGCCTCATCGTCGACTTCCCACATCTCTTTCTCTCTACCAAAAATGAACTCCGAGCACTTTTAATACTCCTTCCGTCCCTAAATAAATTTTCCTTTTGACTTTTTAAGGATTTAAGGGACGAATATTTTTGTGTTGTCTTTCCAAAAATATTCTTGATGTGATGTGTAAAAGTAAGATGTGATATGTAGATTATTAGTAAAAAGGTGTGATGTGATAGGTTGGGTATGAAAAAGTAAGGGGTAAAATGGATTTCTTAAGGAAAAAGAGAAGTTTATTTGGAGACAAAGAAAAAACGAAAGGGAAAGTTTATTTAGGGACGGAGGGAGTAGTTGTCATATATATATTTTGAGAAAAGTATTTATTACTGATTAATGAATACGAAAGTTGGTACAAGAAGTGTCGCAAATGATTGCTCCCTTAACAGCCTTGGGGAGAGAATTATTATTGTAGATTGTATAAAAGTTGTTCTGAATTGCGTGTCTTGCCAGATTGTGAGCTGCCGAGTTTTCTTCTCTGAAAATGTGCCTAATTGTTCCCTTGTTTTTTGGTAGTGTAGTCCGAATCAGGGAAATTGTTGCTGTTGTGTGAGTAGAGTCATTGACTTCTTTAATTGAATTCTGAGAGTCAACTCTCAGGTGGATGGTTTCCGTTTGAAGTCCTGCCGCCCATTGCAAACCAAGGTTCGCCGCTGCTAGTTCCCCTTGTAGTGGATTGTTGCCTCTTACTTCCGCTATAATTGCTGCAATGAAGTCCCCCGTTCTTGAGCGCAGAATTGCTCCTCCAACTTGTCTCCCTTCTCTGATGGCTACGTCGGTGTGGAGGATGACTCCGTTTTCTTTGCCTCTCCAGTTAAGAATCTTCCTGTTGATCCCCCTGTGAATTTGACCACCAAGATATTTGAAGGGGAAAGTTCCTCTTTTCATGTTAAGAGTATCACCCATAGTTTTAGCTTTGCAGGGAGGGGTTTTGGGTGAGGGATAGAAGAAGCATTTGTTGTGATTTATGGTTTGGCCTGAAGCCATCTCATAATCCTTGAGAAATTTAGAGAACTTAGAGAGGTTAGGGGCAGCTGCATTGAGGAAGATTAATAGGTCATCAACAAAACCTAAATGAGAAACAATTTGATAGTTTCTACCAATGGCATAGGGTTGCAGGTGTCTTAAATTGATCATGTTGTTTAGGGTTCTGCTGAAACCCTCAGCTGCAATAATGAACAACAAAGGGGACAAAGGATCACCTTGTTTAAGTCCCCTATGAGGTTGGATGGGTTTGGTGGGGAATCCATTGATGAGGATAGAGTGTTTGGTAGCGTGAAGGTTGTTGAAGATCAGAGTTCCGAAATGGCTATGAAAACCAAACTTAATAAGGACATCTTCAAGGTAATCCCAGGACACTCTGTCAAATGCTTTTGACATGTCAAGTTTAATGGCTAAGTTTCCTCCCCTTGTTTTGTAGTCTATGCCATGAATGAGTTCCTGGGCAAGTAAGATTTGGTCATGAATAGCTCTTCCTTTAACAAAACCCCCTTGCTCTTTAGAGATAATTTTAGGTAGGATCGTTCCAAGTCTCCTGGCCATTAATTTAGATGTGACCTTGCTAATGAAATTGGAGAGACATATAGGCCTGTAATCTTCAAAAGAGGAGGAGTTTTCTTTCTTGGGGATAAGAATGATGGTGGTTGATGCCATAGTTTTTGGAATTGTAATCCCTAAGAAGAATTCTTGGACTGCCTTAGTGACATCTTCTTGGATTGTATTCCAACAAGTTTTGAAAAATTCCCCAGTATAGCCATCAGGGCCTGCAGCACTATTTGGATCAAGGCTCCAAATACTATCTTTGACCTCATTTTCATTTGGTAATTTAGTGAGGTAGAGATTATCATCTGAGGTAATGAGGTTGGGAATGTTTTTGGTAAAATCCCCTGTGTTCTCACTTTCTTTCCAGCAGTAGAGCTTAGAATAGAAATTGTGGGCTTCAGCAAGTAGCTGTTGAGTATCTTCCACCCATTTTCCATCAGTGTTTTTAATTCTCTGAATCTTTTGAAAGGACCTTTTCTCTTTAACAGTGTTGTGAAAGAAAGAGGTGTTGCAATCCCCTTCCTTCAGCCATTTAAGACTAGCTTTCTGTTTCCAGTACAGAAATTCATTGTTTATAGCTTGAGTGTGGAGTGCTCTGATTTTATGAAGGTTGCTTCTGTTGGCAGCAGTAGGTTCTTTATCAAAAGTGTCCTCAGCTTCTTGAAGTCTCATTTCCAGGTCTCTGGCTTTGTTGAAGATATTTCCAAAGCTGGTTTTGTTCCAGTTCTGAATGTGCTTGGAGAGACCTTGTAGTTTTTCCATAAGTCCCCTCATTCCTCCACCTCTGTAGGGGTCCAGTAATCCTCCACTGTTTGCTTGAAGGAGTGGTGGGTAGTCCAGCAGTTTAGAAACCTGAAGGGCCTTGGGCCAGTGTAGCTAGGATTCTGACCTTTGAGGAAAAGAGGACAGTGGTCAGAGGCTCCTCTAGGAAGGTGGAGTGTATTGATGTCATTAAAAAGGTTAAACATTGTGTCATTGACAAATGTTCTATCAAGTCTTCTCCAGATTCTCCCTAGTGATCTCACTCCAGTCCACGTAAAGGGATTTCCTGTGTAAGGAGGTTCAATCAGCCCACCTTCCATAATGCAATGATCAAAATCATTGATGCTTTGGAGACAAGGTGAGCTTTTGCCCTTGTGTTGATCAATAGAAGAAATTGAGTTAAAATCTCCTCCAATAATCCAGGGGTTTATTTCATTTTTGCTCCAATCAATGATGTTTTGCCATAACATTTTCCTTTCTTCTCTGGTGTGTTTACCATAAACACCACTGATAGTGATCTGTGTTCTGTTAGTCACATCTTGCATCTGTACATTGAGCATCTGGCCATAATCCCAATGATTAATTAGAGTGTAATGGGTATCCTTCCACATCATCCAAATTTTGTTACTAGAGCTGTGCATTGAGTTTGAGAAGCCCAGTTCTAGTTCAAAGTTGATGATTTTACTGTGATGGATTTTTGGTTCAATGATGGTGACAAAATTAATCTGATGATCCTTAATAATAGTGGCTAGCCTTTATGATTTAGAAGGTAGGCCACAAATGTTCCAGAATAAGCAATTCATAAAGAAACTGATTTGAATTTACTTCCTGAGATGACCTTCTCCTAGAGTCTTTTTGATTTTCTTGTTGTCACCACTGTAAATTCTTCCTCTGATGTGTTAGGTGGGTCTTCTTTTGTAGGATGCTCTTGAAGGATAGGATTGTTGGGGTCAGGAGAAGTGGCACTACTGGGACTGTTTGTTTGTAGGGTGTCCATGAGGGGGGGCTCCATGGTGGGTTGTAAACTCTTCTGGCAGGATTCATCATTAGAGAGGTAAGTGATGTTAAATCTGGGTATAGATTCATTACTCTTAGTGTCATCTCTGAATGAGGTTGAAATCTTTCCCCCCTCTTTGCAGATGTTGAAGATTTCGCCAGCAATATTTTCTAGGATGTTCTCACAGGGAGTTATGGATTGTGGGCTAAGAGGAGGGTTTGAGTGAGTTTCTGGGTTGGATGTTTTGGGGGGTATCTGGGTTTTAGGGGTTTTAGTGTACAGAGGGCTGTGTGATGGATTTGGGCTTGGTGGAGTTGTGATTGAGATCTCGGCTTGGGTTGATGGGTTGATGGGGTTCAGTAAAATAGGTGGGCTGGGTTTGGTGATTTCTGGGAGAGTTGTGTTGGGCTTAGGTGAGGATGAAGGAAGGTGTAGTGGAATTTCTAGGAATTGAGAAATGCTGGGGGTAGGGTCATCTTGATTGATAGAGGGATTTTTTTGGAGAATTTTGGGTGGAGGGGGGGGACTGCAGTAGTGAGCTGGGAAGGTGTATTGTGGGCAGGGGCGTTTGTTTTGATGTATTTGTTTGGGGCAGAGGTGGGAGGGTGATTGTTGGTTTTTTTTCTATATGTGTTTGTTGTGTTGCACTTCTGGTTTGGCCCCTCTGCCATGGGTCTTTTGTCAGCATATTTGATGTAGTTATTATGAGGCTGATCTTTGGGTTTGGGAGGAATATTTCGGCCAGTGCTGTTGAGGGGAGGGGTTTGGGTTTTTGAAATGTGCTTGCAATCTGAATTATGTCTTGAGACTCCCTTGCAGTCCTGACAGTAAGATGGAACATCCTCATAGGAAACATTGAGAAAGAGAGGCTGATCTCCATTATGAACCACAATCTTGTTGATTTGTGGTTTAGAAATATCAACCTCTACACAGATTCTCGCCAGGGAGGGTCTGCCAAAGTTTTCTGTTGTGGCATCAAGTTTAATTGGAGTACCAAAAATCAGTGCAATATACTGTAGGGGTTCTTTGGCATGGAAATGTATAGGGAGATCATGAATAGAAATCAAGACTGGAAGCATGGGTGATTCAACTTTAGGGTCAAAGAAAGGTGTCCATTTTGAAATCATCATTTTAAAAGAACCCAGCATCCATTCCCTACGCTTGAAACATCTATGATATTCCTCCTCATTAGAGAAGTTAAGAAGGATGTGTGCATTGTCGATGAGAGTGACAGAGAAAGCTTTGAAGCCAATGCGTTCCAGGTTTTGTCTAGTGAAATCAAGGCTAGGTCTCCCAAAATAGAAAGATCCAACCAAGGCCTTAGAAAATCTAGATGCCAGAAGACATACCTCTTCATTAGTGAAGGCAATACATGGAATTCCTTTGTGTTTATCCACTTGCCTGGGGGGAGAGTAATGGGAGGGATCTTGTTTGCTGCTGAAACAGTGGCTGCTGCATAGCTCTTCCCTAGCTTTGCTGGTCCAGGAAAGAGTGAAGAGTTGATGGAGGGGAAGGGGTTGGAGGAAGGTAAGGTTGGCAGCTGGGGGTGGCCGGAAGCCTCCCCGGAGGAAGTCGCCGGCATAAACTTACGGCATGAAAGGCTAGAGAGAGAAAAAAAATTCCCTATATATATATATATATATATATATATATATATATATATATATATATATATATATATATATATATATATATATATATATATATATATATATATATATATATATATATATATATATATATATATATATATGGGTTGGTTCAAGTACTGATGATCACAGTAGATATGGCTTAGTCACTACTACAAAAAAAGTCTTTTGAATCGGTTATTTTTACCTTTCTAAATCGGTTGTCAACCGATGAAATGCTGAGGTAACTATTTGCATCGATTGTAAAACTGATTCAAAAGCCCCTCCCCAGAATTGGTGCCACCTCTGGGAAGGAGCATTTTCATCGGTTGTTTGCAAACTGATGCAAACAACCGATGCAATAGCCCCTCCCCAAAATTGGCGCCACCCTGGGAATGGGCATTTGCATCGGTTGTTTGCAAACAATCGATTCAAATGCCCCTTCCCATAGTTGGCGCCAATTCTGGGGAGGGGCTTTTGCATCAGTTGTTTGCAAACAACCGATGCAAATGCTCCTTTCCCATTTCTGAAATCAAACACAAAGTAATTAAACAATCTATATTTCAAATGCAATCTATATCACAATGTCACATTTCAACTTAAACATAAACACAAAAGCAATTCAAATATATAGTAAATAAAGAAAATACATTGAAAAAAATTTAAAATTATATTTACCACTTGAGATAAAAAATATTCACCTAATATATAAAAAAATATATATAAATAAATAATACTATTATTAAAAATTTAAAGTGCAATATTAAAAAAAAAATACCTTAAGAAAATGTGAAGGGAGGTACGGCGAGGGTAGAGGAGCACAGCGACGGCAACGGAATGGTGACGGAGGAGATGGCGGCGAGGGGTTGGCGACACAACACTAGGGGATGACAACGATCGGCGACGGCTAGAATGGCGCGATTTGGAGGTTTGAGGCGACGGCAAGAATGGTGAAGCTTGGAGCGACGGCGGGCGATCTACGGCAACGACGACGACACGATGACGGAAGAATGGCGAAGCTTAGAGGTTTGACAGAGTCGACAAATAGTGTGAAGGGTTTGGAGGTTTTTTTTTCAAAATCGCGTAAAGATAAGAATTAGGAGGATGAATATAACAACACCTTTTGAATTGGTTATTCCTAATAACCAATGCAAAAGGGTAGTTGCATCGGTTATTAGGAAAAACCGATTCAAAAGGTTATCAGCATTTGAATCGGTTATCCCTAATAACTGATGCAAATACCTTTTTGCATCAGTTATTAGGGATAACCGATTCAAATGCGAAGCCGTACGTGAATTTTTTCCCTTTAAAGTCATTTGTTTTGCTGGCCGATGCAAATGGGGGATTTATTTGGTCGTTTTTGTAGTAGTGTGTGTTTCTCATGAAACACAAGTTAGAGGCATTTGAAGTTTTTAAAGATTTAAAAATGAATTAGGGAAACAACTCTGAAAGGATATTAAGACCTTACGATCTCATTGTGGAGGAGAATACCTGAGCCATGAGTTTGATGACTATCTTAGAGAGCATGGGATTCTATCCCAGCTTACTCCTCCTGGCACGACACAATGGAATGTAGTGTGTGAGAAGGAATCAAACCCTAGCCTGTTAGTTATATATGGTTCGATCTATGATGAGTCATGCAACGCTTTCAGACTAGCTCGTTCTAGAGATACGCCTTTGGTACGACAACATATACACTCGATAGGGTTCCAACCAAAGCGGTTGAAGGGACAGTGTATGAGATATAGATGGGCACGAGCCCGAAATTATCCCATATCAAGATTTGGGGCTGTGAGGGTTATGTCAAACGTGTCATGA
The DNA here is from genome assembly GCA_003260385.1 of Cuscuta australis. NCBI lineage: Eukaryota > Viridiplantae > Streptophyta > Magnoliopsida > Solanales > Convolvulaceae > Cuscuta > Cuscuta australis. The sequence continues at coordinate 1,112,535 of NQVE01000186.1, forward strand.
CAAATGGCAAGCTTGACGCCAAATCTGTCAAGTGCATTTTCATTGGGGATCCCAAAGAAACGCGAGGATACTATTTCTATCATCCAACTGACAACAAAAGTGTTTGTTGCTCGGAATAACCCTAAACCTAACGATTCAATAAAAGCGACGAGGAAAAGAACCGTAAAGAAACTTGGAAGGAGCTTATAATTTCGCTCACCTAATAAAATCTAGATTACAATATAATAATTAATAATAATACTAAATAACTAATAAATATATAATCAAATAAAGTAAACCCCCTAAATAGGAGTAAAACATTAAGCTTAACCCTAATATAAGAGTCCATGAATTATATACCCAAAATAGGAGTAATTACCGTCCTATTTAACGGTAGTTTGAAATCCTCCGTTTCTTTCTTTTCTTTGGTTCAGCAATCCCTCCTCTCTGCCTTTTTCCTTTGTCTCTTTCGTACCAACTGCCCAGCGGCAACTCTTCTTCGCTGCTTCGTTGCTTGCGACACACTCTTGATTCTTCTATTTCGCTTTTCAATTCCCCCTCATCTACAAGTTTATTGTGTCAATTTCAATTTGCTTTTCAATTCCCCCTCATCTTCGATTTTACTGTTCGTAATTTGGAGTTCTCATTCACCATAGCCATTGCAGTAGGTCAGTTTATTCTCATAACCTTCGATTTTATGAATTCTCATAACTCTCTACGATTTATGATTCTAGTTTCTGCATTAATTTTATATTTTACAATCATAATTCTCATACATCTTTGAATTGTTCTGCTGTTTTGTTAATTGAGTGTATTTGGAGTCTTCACTGCCAAACATATACTGTGATTTTCTTATGTTTTTTATTCATCTGCAGCTGTATCTTTTACTTTGATGGCAGACCAGATGTGGATAATGGTTAATGTTGATGGAAACTGGTATCCTAATAATATTTTTATTTCTAAGTACACAATTGGAGTCCCAATTCCAAATAACAGCTCATTCCAAGATTTAATGTTACATCTGAAACGTGTAATTTGCAAGGAACGTTTTTGTGTTTCATACGTTGTTGGGTCCATTCTTTCTCCTGTGAATATAGATGATGAGAGTAGCTTTCAATTTTATATGCAATTGAAGTGTATTGAGTGTGATTTTACGAAGCTTTCATTGTGCATCGAATTTGTCACAAACAATACAAGTTCACAGGGTGTCATAATGTCACAATTTAATGAGTTTGGCACTATTATTGATGCATCTTCTTCCACTTTTCCCGTTCCTTCTGTTGGTACTTCCCAGAGTCTTCTTCTTACGTAATTCACACAGCCTCTTTCCTTATCAAGTGAATATGTCTGTATTGCTGAAAGCACAGATTCTGTGTCAGTGGAAACCACACCTAATGTTGTTATTTCTCATTACCATCCAACAACTATTCGCATGGATTGCATATACAAGTCAGAGATGGACCTTCAGCATCATTTGCAAATGTTTTCCATTGTTAATAACTTCCAGTTCAGAACTGTAACTTCAGCGAAGACATCCTATCATGTCGTGTGTGTTGATGCTAATTGTAAATGGGCCCTTCGTGCTGTACGTGTATGTGGTGCAAGTTTATTCCAAATTAGAAGGTATATTTGCATGTTGAAGTCTTATTAGACCCTCTCACTTGAATAGGTATATACACACGCACACCCTTTTGTGTTTTAGGTTTGACTCAGAACATTCTTGTCCTGTTGACTTTCGCGAAGGCAATCATAGACAGGCAACATCTACCCTTCTAGCAGGCTTGGTTGCACATCGTTATGCAGATGCTTCGAAAAAGCCGTACCACCCTATTGACCTTATGGACGACATGAGGAGGGAATATGGGATTACTATGTCTTATAAGAAGGCTTTGGTAGTTAAAAGAAAACCGATGAGCAAACTCTATGGTTCAGATGATCAATCGTACCGCTTGTTGCCTTCGATGTGCTATATGCTTGAGAAAAATAACCCGGGGTCTGTTATATCTCTCACAACATGCGAAGATGGCAAATTTAAGAATATGTTCTTCTCACTTTGTGCGTGGAGGCAAGCATGGATTCATTGTTTTCCAATCCTTATTATAGATGGGACTTTCATGAAGGCTTACTTTCGTGGAACATTGCTGACTGCATGCACATAAGATGCTAATCGACAGATTGTCCCTTTAGAATTTGGCATATGTGACGCTGAGAACAATGATTCTTGGTTGTGGTTCTTAAGCAATGTGAAACATCCACTAATTGAACGCAGTGACATGTGCATCATCTCAGACCGTCATGATGGTATCTTGTTTGCAGTAGATAAGGTGTTTCCTTCCATTCATCATTGCTATTGTACTGAACATATATTGCGCAATCTCAAAGGGAAATTTAAGGGCAAATCAGAATCAATTGAGTGGAAGTTCAGAGCTGCTTCTCGGGCTGCTACTCTTGAAGAGTGTGAGGAGTATCTTTTAATGTTGGATGAGGATGATCCATGTTTACGGGTATACCTTGATAAGATTGGAGTTGCAAAGTGGTCTCGATGTAAGAGTCCAACATCACGTTACTCCTCCATGACTTCAAATTTGGCTGAGTCAATGAACAATGTCAATAAAAATGCACAGGATTATTCTGTAGCAAAATTGGTTGAATTCTTTCGTGGTAGGATGCAACGATGGTTCCATGAAAGGGCTGAGATTGCTAGTTCCACACGTACTCCTCTTCCAAAGAAGCGCGAGAATGAACTGATTCAATTGCAACGTGATGCATTTCTGATGAAGGTCTTTATTTTAAGAGTAGAATATTCACTGCTTCATGCCTTTCTTTTTCATCATTCTTTGAATGCAGTTGAGAATATAAAGTACTTTTCTTGGGCACTACATTACTTATTATCAACTCACTATTATCTGTGTTGTGTAGGTCAATGCCTCCTGTTCATATGAGTTTGAGGTTACTAATAATGATTCTCGATCATTCATTGTCAACCTAAAGGAAAAGACTTGCACGTGCTACGAATTCCAACTTGATAAATTTGTATGTGTGCATGCTGTTGCAGCGATTGGTAAACGCCCTGGGTTATCCTGCTACGAATTTATTTCCACCTTTTACAAATTGGAAGCATTGGTGTGCACATATGCTGGAATTGTTCATCCTATTGGTGATGTGTCTGGATGGGTGATTCCTCAAGAGATTCTATCAAGGAAATGTGACCCTCCATCTTGCAACAAGCGCCCTCCTGGAAGACCTAAGAAGAAAAGGTATCCTTCTGTAGGGGAGTTCCGTTACGGGAAATGTAGAGTGAAGCAAAGATGTTCGAGGTGCAAGTCTCATGGCCACAACATGAAATCATGCCCCAATCCAATTCCAATGGTAGATGCAGCTCTTACTTTAGAGTTGTTTAGTATCATTTACTTTATCTCTTTCCAACTATATGTATTTCAATTTGAGATGTTCTTATTACGAATATGGATGATTTAATGTTTTATGTTCTTTTTGTTGAACAATATGGTCCTTGAACTCCACTCTTTATATTTAATAGCCAAATACTTGTTACATTTTTACACAATTTCAAGAGTTACACTTTATACGTCCATACATGACTCCATAAAATGGAATTTATTTCCCTGTAATAAATTTAAACAATACATTTAACACCACAGAGTGTCATGTTTTTCACAGTACTCTTGTAATTTCAAATTTATGTTTTATTCTCTATTTGTCTTTCTTAACACATTGTATTGGTTGTTTTATTCTCTATTTGTCTTTTTTTGACACAATTTAAATATATGAACTTTATACTTCCATTGATGACTGCGTAAAGAGGAAATTATTTCACTAGAATTGATTTAAAAAACACGTTTAACACAACACAATTTCAACAGTTTCACTTTCACATTACTTCAAAACACAACAAAGGCACATGTACCCCAAACACAGAATTCTAGTACAGAATGAAACTAAGTCACAATCCAATATGCCAATGACCATCACTGACCATATGAATTGTTTTCATACACAAAAGGTTTCATCATACAAATCAAAAATAGCAATAGAGTTTTCAACCAGCTCAATACACAAAACAGATAATAACATCAATATGTTTTATAGTCACTCCTTTGCAGCCATATTTGACTCTGCAAATCAAACTAGCTCTGTAGCCATCTTCATCCTATATGATGCCATTTGATCTGTACGAATGTCCCTAATAATGTCCATATCCATCATGAGGTACTCTGCAATTTTAAGCACAAACATACCACAATTCCCACTGCAAAAATCAAGAAATATATTAGGAGACCCTATTTAAAAGATGTACAGAAAAAATCTCTCAACTACAATGTTTTGTTTTATATGTTGATACTTACGCATCAGTCTGTTGTGGGTAAAAATCTGCAGCCTTCAAATCAAGCTTGTTGTCTCCCATTGGTCCAGTAGGATGATTAATGTAGACATCACACAAATCCATTAACTTGGGTAGAAGGCATTTGATGCAAGTGCTATATTCAGCAATGTCTTTAAGAGATCTCCCTCCCTTTGAATTATAAACCCATACTATTTTGGACTCCACCGCTAACACTAGAAGTACCCAATGCCCCCCAGTATTCAGTGGCATATAGACAAAATCTGATCGGGCCCAAGGGAAAGCACACGTTCTTGCAAAACCAAACACTTCAGCTGTCAAGTTTGAAACGCTTCCAACATCTTCTTTGTTTTTAACTTTCTTGTCAATGTCATCTTGATGCCGCTTAAGACATTCCAGGAAAAAAGGTGTCACAGTTGAGTATGTTTGTGTGAGCTTGTAGTTGAATCTTTTCACCTCCAAGTAAAACATGCCAACCTCCATATGCTGTTATGAGTATAGGAAAACAATATCAGGTCAGTATTTATCGACAATGCTACATACAGTGTCATTACAATTGGAAATGTTATTTTGAAAAACAACTTACCAGTGTATCCAGCCACTCTTGATCCATGAAGAGATCATAAAGCCATGTTTTGCTGCTGATTATGAATTTATCCAGTACGATAGGCTTCTTTGTCATGTTTTCATCTCCTTTTGTATAAATCTTTCTGACTCCTGTTCTGGCCTTCCTCTTCAACATACCACATTCAAGGAATGTCTTAAGTTTATCAATATCTTCTTGTGGGAGCATTTCCTTAGGGTTCAGGCTGAATGGTCCAATCACGACTTCAATTTGACTTAGAGTTACTTCAAACTTGATCTTCACAGCTTCCTTCATTTTCTGTGTCTTCTTTTGCACCTTTCGCCCTGAAAGTGAGAGCTTTTAGGGCTCTTTAGTTTGCCTCTTACTCTTACGTGTCAGCACACAAGGGGCTTCATTTTCAGCATTTCCATTGTATTCCTGCAAATTTGAAACATTAAGTTTCCATTTATGGCATGAGGTCCTTTTTTATCCATTATAGCTTTCAGTATAATTCGCTCACACTTATTGGTTGTGCATCAATTATCGTATCCATTTTCACATGCTCAACAAGCTCTTTAGTTGCAGCATCCACATCCATACATTTCCCTTTTATATCCACCCCCTCTTCACGCAACTGCAAAACAATATAAACAGTTACATTGTTTACAGCCAAATCTGACTTGATACAAAGACAATTATATACTCTGTCACACTGCACATTGCCATCTAACACAGTATACTTTGTCACAGACAGTGCCATCTAACACAATACTCTTAATGAGTTAACACTTTCACATCATCAGAATCCTTTATACCATTTAGTCAGTATTTTCTTTTAAGAATGTTTACTTACAATGATTCCTTGTTCATCAATTGTAGAATCCATCTGCACTTTCTCGAAATTCGCATTTGCCGCGGGCTCCATATCAGATCCACCTTCCTTCTCAAAGATCTGCATGGCAATAATAATGATAAAACAGTTTCACATATTCACAATATATTATCATATTTAATACAATAGTAAATGGTCTTACATTTCCTTCAATTGTGCCTTTCAAAATAGCATTCACTTCTTTGTCCATTTGTTCAAGGAACTGATCACTGAACTGTGTTTCAGACAACTTAGGCAAAGTCTCAATGCTTCTTTCATCTCTCATACCTTCTTTGATTTTATCATCTCCCTCATTACTGACTGTGGTGTCAACATGACCGAGATCATTGTCATCATATTTGGAAGTAGCATCCTTTCCCACATCTTCATGGTCAGAGCCGTCTTGTTCCAAAACGGTTTCCTTCCCCATGTTTTTATTATCAATGTCTTCACTCTCAACATTTTCATTGACAATTTCATCATCTATCTTTTTAAAACCCCTCTCCTCTGTATCATCTCCCTTTTGTCTTTCTAACTGCTCAAGGATCATCTTTAGCACTTTCCCTTGGCTTTCCTGCATTTTTTTCATGTCATTGAGAATTGTTATAATCTGACTCTGACTCTCCTTCTTCCTCTTTGATTTTCTTTTTGGAAGAAATTCCCCTTTCATGCAGTGACTAATTCTCTTTCTCTTCTCTTTTGGCTTGTTTTGGGCATTTCCAGTTGTTGAAAGTTTCTTTTTCTTAGCACTACCAACACTCAGATTTCTTGCTACAGTTGCACCCTTTTCTCAGCTCTCAATATGTTGCACAGTGTCATCTATCCCCCTTCCTATGTATTCACTAGCAAATAATGCCAATGAAGGATCATTTAACTCCCTCTCACTTGGAATAATCTTTGACACTTCAAACTATGTAAAATAATAAAAAAATATTAATATAATCCAGATTTACTACATATTCTCATTAAAAGAGAATTCCATAGAATACTAACCTCTGGATTTTCAAATATGGCTTCCTGAAGAAACTGTCCTGAAATCTTTGCATAAATCTCCCACCTTAGGCAACGTGGAATCCAGTCTTCTCTTCCTTTTACAATTTGACAATGCCCCGACTCTCTCAAGGAAGGAAATTTCTCAAATGCCCATACCTGTAAGGCAAAGACAAACCCTCCTAACGTCACTCTTCCCCTTCCACGAGCTTTAAGGGATTGTGCACATCTCCCAGCGTGTGTTAACAACTCTTCCCATATGTCTTCACCCCATGGGAATTTATTGAATGCATCCAAATCATCTACTAGGTTAATGTATCCAATAGGAAAAGTAACACATCACTGGTGCCCAAACATAACATTGCCCAACAGATGCAGCAATGCTAGCTTTACAACATCATCAGTTTCTACTCCGGGGTCATCTCGGTTGTGCTGCAGCAGTGCATCCGTAATATGACATCGCTGAACAGATTTTCCCGTATTGAAATACCTTAACCCGAAGTCACCCAACCTTTCATCATTCAAAGTTATCCTATTCCCTCCTCTTCCCAGTACTGTGATAAGTTCAAATTCTGGCTTTGTGAACAAGACTTTTCTCCCCTTTATTTTGAACTTCATTTCTTTACATCCAGTTATTCCTTGCTTTGGCAACTTGTACCTTTCTAACAGACCAAGTAAGAGCCCATTACTAATCCATCTAATTTCAGGAACATCCAACAGTTTTCCAAAAACCGTGCCTCTAAAGACTTCAAGCTCCTCCTTTCTCAACACGCCTTTAATTCTACGTACAGTCTCAAGCACATTACAATAAGTGTTAATTCTTCCATCTTTAGGTTGTGCTCTATCACCTTTCTTCACAAATTTACGTGATACCTGTATATTAAAAGGTTGTTTAAAACAAAAATAAGTCACAATGCAATCACTGACAACAAGACCATAGGTCTACTGGAAAAACGCAGTTCAACAAAAAAACTAGGTCACAATGCAATCCCTCACAACAAGACCATTGGTCTACTGGAAAAACTCAATTGAACAACGAAAATAAGTCACAATGTAATCCCTCACAACATGACCATAGGTCTACTGGAAAAACTCAATTGAACAATGAAAATAAGTCAAAATGCAATCCCTCACAACATGACCATGCATCTACTTGAAAAACTCAATTGAACAACAAAAATAAGTCACATTGCAATCCCTCATAACATCACTATGCATAAACTGGAAAAACTCATTTGAACAACAAAACTAGGTCACAATGCAATCCCTCACAACAAGAACATGCATGTACTGGAAAAACTCAATTGAACAACAAAAATTAATCACAATGCAATCCCTCACAACAAGACCATGCATGTACTGGAAAACTCAATTGAACAACAAAACTAGGTCACAATGCAATCGATCACAACAAGAACATGCGTTTACTGGAAAAACTCAATTGAAAAATGCAATCCCTCACAACATGACCATGCATCTACTGGAAAAACTCAATTGAACAACGAAAATAAGTCACAATGCAATCCCTCATAACATCACCATGCATCTACTGGAAAAACTCAATTGAACAACGAAAATAAGTCACAATGCAATCTCTCACAACAAGAACATGCATGTACTGGAAAAACTCATTTGAACAACAAAACTAGGTCACAATGCAATCGATCACAACAAGAACATGCGTCTACTGGAAAAACTCAATTGAACAACAAAAATAAGTAACAATGCAATCGATCACAACATGCCCACGAATGTACTGGAAAAACTCAATTGAACAACAAAAATAAGTCACAATGCAATCCCTCACAACATCACCATGCACAAACTTGAAAAACGCAATTGAAAAACAAAACTAGGTCACAATGCAATCCCTCACAACAAGACCATGCATTTACTGGAAAAACGCAATTGAACAACGAAACTAGGTCACAATGCAATTGTCGCAGGTCGGAAACTAAAATTCAGTACCTTCGGTCGCTTCGCCATTTGCTTTGTCGCAGGTCGCTTATCTTCATCAGCAATTTCATCCGATCGAGTGTCCTCTTCGTCCGTCATCTTCTCCGATTAAGATACAATGCGAAGTAGAAGAATTGGGAAGGAATTGAATTGTGAAGCAGAGGAATTGTGAATTTATCTGTTTTTTCAATTGTGAATTGGCGCTCTGATCGAAGAAGAACTAATGATGGCTAACGGGTAATTCGATTGGCTTTGACGGCTACTGGTAACGGAGACAGGTTATGATGGCTAACGGCGACTCCTATTGGTGGGATTTAATCTTCTCACTCCTATTTTGGGCTTTTATCATTGTTTTACTCTTATTGGGCTCCTTACCCCAATCAAATATCCATAACACAATAGCCTTAAACTTGCCCCAAACATCGATCTCTTTTATCTTCTCGTGACAGAAAGTAAAAGGGGCCGGGGGAGGGAATTTGGTGGTAGTGTTTATCCTTCCTCGTCTTTCACCAAAGAGGACCTAATTATTATTAGTACATGAAAAAGAAAGAGCGGGCCCACTGATCTTTGAAACTACAAAGACCAACCGTAATTAAACTCTCCGTTTCAATTTATTATTAGTGCTAGAATGAGTTAGTCTTCAAGTCATCTCAATTAATAATTTGTCGCTTGGGACAAGCTGATTAAGGGCTGTGCAAGTATAAAAAGAGATAGAAGCGCTTCTCATTTCTGTATGTGCAGCTCATATATTTAAATATATATTTATCTCTCTAGCTCCCTCCCGTACTGGAGCATATATATAGAGTTCGTCGTCCTTAATTAGCTTATTACTCTTTTGCTTAAGATATTATTATTGAAATATATATATATATATATATATATATATATATATATTTAGGACGACATAATACATAATGGCGATGAGAGATCTTGTGGTAGAATTCAGCCATTTTTTGGCAAAGATAAAACCATACTTGGCAATGGTCTCCCTCCAGTTTGGGTATGCTGGGATGTACATAATAACCATGATTTGCTTGAAACGAGGGATGAGCCATTGGATCCTCGTTGTGTATCGTCACGCTGTGGCGTTTGTTGCAGTCGCCCCTTTCGCTCTTCTTCTTGAAAGGTATACTTATATATTTATATATACCGATCAGATTTGAGTGCATGTGTCCTTAGCTTGTTAGAGTATTTAAATAACTTTATCTGAGTATAACCATAAACTTGAAATTTTTGTTGAGTATTGTAACTTGAAATTCTATATTGCATCTAAGGTCCACCATAAATTTACATATGAACAAAATAAGTAGTTTTTTACTACTTAAATAAGTATTCTTTTTTTTTTTAAATAAAAAAAAATTACGTGAAAAGATCCACAAAAATTATATGCACCCAAGGTGCACCAACCAATTTAGTATGCACCCAATGCCTACCTGCAAATTTAAGATTAATGATGTTTAAAGGTGATCATGTTATATTCAAAAAAAATCAAACTAGAAATCTTTCCCATTATAAGACTTTCAAGAGTGAAAGAAGGCAAATTCTTATGTGGTTTTTGTGTCCATATTCAATTTATGTACCTTAGTACATAAGTACAATGTAAGTGTTGGAATTTTTGAAAAAAAAAACAAAATATATACGTGATGCATGAGATTTCACTCTTTTAAAGAAAATCTCAATCATGCAACTCTTATTTTTATCACTTCTTTTAAGTTTAGTAAAGTAAAACTAAATGTAAACTTCGTTTTGAAAATGTGTGTGTGTATACAAGTGTGCTTTCATGATGGGAGGGAATACCATCAAACATACTCCTAGCCTATTCTTAATTTATTGGCTGCTTTACTTTATTAATGTATTAAAAAGTTTTTTTTATAAATTATTAAAGTGTTTAAATAGAATCTGAATATAAAGTTATATTTATATTTGTATAATTTTCTATATATGTATCAAAAGATCAATGACACATTCAATTATTAAGATTGAGGAACAACGATTCATATGATATATATTTATCTATTATGTTTTCATACAATTAATAAAGTGATGTTATATTGATAAAAATGTGCTAATTATACGATACTCCGTACACCATAAGATTTTAACACTCGTCATCAGGCGTCTATTCCTTAAAGATTTTATTACTATCATTATTCCACATCAATTGTTAATTAAAGTATATATATATATAGTTGAGTATTTAAGTACTTATCTAGTTTAACAATTTACAATCCACCATTCCACCAAAATTAAATTTTAAACAATAATTAGATACAAATTACATGAATTAATTAAACAATAAATTGACAATATTTTACAAGATAAATGCAATAAAATTATTCGTGACAATAATCAAAATTTATCAATTTTGATTACAAAAAGTCAAAATTAAATAAATACTACATACACTTCATTTGTCCCAATATCTTCATGTTTCTCTTTTTTCACCGTCTAGATTAACTCTCCCCATTTCTCACATGTGATTTAACAAAAATATTCTTCATCTTTAATTTTTCTCCGTCTGGATTTAATCAAAAATAAAAAATTTAATCCAGACCAAGTAAAATAATATAGATTGATTACTTTGAGGCCGCGATTATTCTACAAGGATCATTGATTTAATTGTTGTACTTCATTTGATTTCGCATTCCTCGAAAATCTATATCGTATTCATTACGTACTGAAATGCAGGAAAACAAGGCCAAAAATGACAACCCGAGTATTCCTCAAGATCATAGCACTTGGGATTCTAGAGTAAGGATCATTACTACTACTTCATTAATGCTAAGCCTTATGCTTTCAAAATATAAAACCAAACAAAAAAGTCTTTCATAAACAAACTTTACAAAAACTTTTTTTTCGTAATTCGAGAGAAAAAATTTATGCTTTAACACACCTCGCATATACGTTGATATTTCTTTTTACCCGGGAATTGCATGTAAACATTAATATTTTAAAATTATTTGATAGTAGAGTTTGAATTCATGACCTTTAGGTTTATGGAGTACAATTCTAATACTTCGTATTATGAAAGAAACCCACATAAGCAAAAGTTGGAAATGATTAATGTACACCATTAAAGGTTTTGAATTTGGGCAATGCTAGGGGTACACCAACATGGGGTACCCCAAGTGTACACCAAGCCAACACAGACACACACAGACACAAAATGTCCGTGCAACACAGACACTTTGTGTCTGTGTGTGTCTGTGTTGGCTTTGGTGTACACTTGGGGTACCCTATGTTGGTGTACCCCTAGCTTAATTCTTTGAATTTTCTTTAAAAAAAGTAAAAGTGTAAAACTCATGACTCCCTGTTCCTAAATAATGTTGTCACCATTTGTTTTGTACTCCCTCCGTCCCGGAAAAATGGGAGCTTTGATTTTGAAGAGGGATTTAAGGAAAGTGTATTTTGGTATTGAGTTTCTAAAAATGTCCTTTGATGTGATTGGTAAAAGTATGATTTGATGGATAGATTATTAGTAAAAAGGTATGATGTGATACGTATGGTATGAAAAAGTAAGGGGTAAAAGTGACTTTTTAATAGAAATGAGAAGTGTTTTTTGGGACGGATGAAAAAAGAAAGGAGAAAGGTTTTCAGAGACGGAGGGAGTATAATACTCCCTCCGTCCCTAAATAAACTTCCTTTTTGACTTTTTGAGGATTTAAGGAAGGGATATTTTTGTGTTGACTTTCCAAAAATACCCTTGATGTGATGTGTAAAAATAAGATGTGATATGTAGATTATTAGTAAAAAAGTATGATGTGATAGGTAGGGTATGAAAAAGTAAATGGTAAAAAAGGTTTTTAAAGGAAAAGAGAAGTTTATTTGGGGATAAAGAAAAAACGAAAGATGAAGTTTATTTAGGGACGGAGGGAGTATTTGAAGAAAATTTGCGCATAAAAAATATATTTTTTAAAAATTTCTACACTAATATTTTAGTAATATGTATGTATGTTTGAATTGGAAATAACTTTGATAAAAAAATCATAATCCAAAATAAGAATATTACTTCGGAACAGAGGGAGTATTTATGTTTAGGCAAAAAAGAAAAATAACAAATTGTTATTAGGAGAGAGGATGTATAAGTGTTTATAAACTAATTCAACCAAACATTCAAGTTTATAAGAGTAATGCTAGACTCACAAACTAAATGTTCACAAAATACACAAACTTACCCAATATGTAAAGTAATGGTTTGAACTAATGGCCTCAAACAATTAAAAAATAAAAACAAAAATACACAAATAGTAAGTTTGTGTATTTTGTGAGTGCTTTGTTTGTGACTCTAGCATTATTCAGTTTATAATGGTAGGATGTGGAAAGCTTAACATACCCCACGTGTAGATGTGGTGGTTTCGAGTCTTACACTTGAAAACCTTAATTAATTTTTATGCATGTATACCTCACTTCCTAATTTCCTATACGCTGTCACATACTCCCACCGTTTTTTAAAACCTTTTCTTTTAATATTTTTTATTTTTCTTAAAACGCTTTCTTTTTCTATTAAAAAACCACTTTTACTCCTATTTTTTCATACACTACCTATCACATCATAATTTTTCACTAATAACTAAACTATCACATCTTACTTTTACCCATCACATCAGGAGCAAAATTGGAAAGTCAACTAAAATTACACTTTTCTTATTTTTCTCCAAAGTCAAAACAAGAACCGTTTTGAGAAACGGAGGGATTATTATATTTGCTTGCGTACGCTATGGCATGAGAATTGGAAATCACAATTAAATTCCCACCTGTGTACCTATCTCAATAATTAAATTGACATCTACAAATATACGCAATATTACTTTATAGCTACCTCCTCCCCAAATAGACGTCAGGCAAGGACTTACAAGGAGTATTAATTAAGTTTTTCATTTAATTTTTTTTATTTAAAAATTAAATTGGAATAAAAAATAAAATTTATACTAAAGCTGCACAAATTTTTTACAATATTAGATTTATATAATTATATTATTTTATTAAATAATTTACAAAAGTACGTAGTATATATATATATAGGTAAACAAAAATTATAGTTAGCTGAAATAATTTCTAGGAATTTTATTTCGAAATAAAGAGGGAATAAAATTATGGACTATATGATACTCCGTATATACGAGTATTACGTATCTACGCAATCTATTCTCTTATTTGAAAAAGTACAAATTATTCCAAATTATACAGTAGGCTTTTCTGTTAATTATTGACCCAAAAAATTAACTTTAAGAGGCTGGATAGAGATTGCATGGCTTGGTGATAACAATAATTGAATTCTAGACAAGAGAGAATTAAAGCTTTTAGCAGCTCCATATAAAAAATTAGAGTACGTTTAAATTTTAATCTAAAACTCTACCATTGAGCAATTTTAAATTAGTCATGTATGATTTTAGTCAAACTAAAGTTTTCACGCATCAATAGGCTCAAAACCTAACATTCAAAGGAGTATATATTTGGAAACAATTATTTTATGACTTGATAAATTAGCAGTTAACAAGCAAACTTCAACCTACAAATAAATGCCTTTTGGTCTTACGTAGTATTCATTTCCTCTTTTATTAGATACTTTTTTCGTTTTTAAATAATTTACACATTTTACTATAAAATTATGAGAATTCTTGTTTATTTGTATGTTTTCAATGATTATTCGATAAAATAAAATATTCTTATCAACTCTAGTTTTGTACTCTCTCCGTCCCTAAATAAACTTTCCTTTTTGACTTATTGAGGATTTAAGGGGATGATATTTTTGTGTTGACTTTCCAAAAATACCCTTGATGTGATGTGTAAAAGTAAGATGTGATATGCAGATTATTAGTAAAAAGGTATGATGTGATAGGTAGGGTATAAAACAATAAGGGGTAAAAAGGGTTTTTAAGAGAAAAGAGAAGTTTATTTGGGGACAAAGAAAAAACGAAAGGGAAAGTTTATTTAGGGACGGAGGGAGTAGAACTTTTGATATACTTTTTAAATATGTATATTTTTTTTTATTTATATACCAAACTTTAAATAAAAAAACTGGAATTTTTTTTAGATTTTACTTTGTTTTGCATAAAATGTAAATGATTTAGGGACGGTGGGCATATATTATTACCGAGGAACAAACAATTTTAAATTCTTGAATGATGTTAAATCATTTTTTTAATTTGAAGGAAGTTTTGTTGTTGTCTAATGCATCAAAATAGAATACAAACGTAAAGTTGCACTGCTGCTTTCCCTTTTTAATGAAAAAATAAAAATAAAAATAAAATTATATTTAAAAAATATTTTTCAAATTAGAACTCACTTAATTATGTTACATTATCCCATCATCCTGTAAAAAAATATTTAGTGTGACTTGACACGATTTTAAATAAAGTGAAATGTATGATAATTGTTGTGCATAGAAAAAATGGAATACATATGGGTCAAAGAATTATTCCTTAAAAGAGGGGAAGAAAAATAAAATAATTATTGGACGAAAGAAGTATTTAAAATAAATTATAGATAAAATTATTTATATTATATTTGGTTCATGGAATTTGTAAAGAAAACAAAACAAAATAATTTTCTCTTAATTTCATCAGTAAAATGAGGAGAATATAATGTGTTTTTCCTCATGTTAGTATATTTTACTTTCTCAATCTCTTTTCGTTCCACATTTCCTTTCGTTTGCTCTCTAACCAAACAAAAAAACTTATTTTCAAATTTATTTTCTTTTCTTTTCTCCTTCAATTTCTTGAACCAAAGATAATGTAAGTCGTGCATATAAGGACTCTGTAAAGAGGAATCAGAATTATTGGACACAACCCAACGATAAAAAAAAAGACACTTGGCATGTTTCTGAAAATAGACGGAATCTTGAAGCACTCCAAAAAAAAGACGGAATCTTGAATGCGTATTTAGGCGTATTGTGGCTTAAGTCTTAGCTAGCTTTCTAAAAAGGATAAACTATGTGTACCATATTTATACACCACCTCAGGTTTGCACCGACATTTTGTGTTGGTGTAAAACTAATTTTTGTTAACGCACCAACATTTGTATTCGTGTAAATTTATGTTAACGCACCAACACTTGTATCGGTGTAAACCATCAAAATGTTTGTGTATAACTGCGGTGTACAAATGGGGTACAATTTTTGGTGTAAGTGTAACATGGTCCTTCTCAAAATTTGTATTTGGTTATGGAAATTTTCAGACCTGTGATCGATCAAAATTTGTACTACGTGGGGCTGAAGAGTACAACTGCAACATACGCATCTGCTTTCGTCAATGTTTTACCTGCCGTAACTTTCATTCTTGCGGTTATTTTCAGGTTTGTGCCCAATCACTCCATTAATAAATGTACGCAACAGTTGGAATTGCTTTTAGCCATCTATGGGGGAGTGTTTTTTTTGTCGTATCAAAACCCGGGGCACACATGCCAAACAAATTAAAGTTTGGTCAAAAGTTGATCTCTAAAGTTACAACTTAAAAGTGATCCTCACACACAACCAACTAATAAGTTAGCACAAAATGACTCAAAAAGAATTGAATGGTTTGAATTGCTTTATTGAACACACAAGACCTTGAATTATTAATAGAGGGGATATGAATAATGTGATTTCTTGAACATAATCAATACTCCCTCCATCATTACAAACATGAGAGATTTTTATTTTTAAGGAATTCAAAAATGGTGTATTTTGGTGTTGAGTTTCTAAAAATATTTTTGGATGTGATGGATACAAATAGAATTTGATGGGTAGATTAATACTGAATAGATGTAATACGATAGGCAAGTAAAAAATTAGTAAGGATAAAAGTGACTTTTTAATAGGAATGAGAAAATCTTTTTGGAACGAATGAAAAAAAAAACAGAGAAATATTTTCATGGACTGAGGAATATTTCTTTATTTTGGTACCATCTAAACTATAACAAATTTACGTTCACACTGCATAATGTCACAGTTAGATGTTATATGTTGGTGTTTCAAGACATTCTATAATGTCAATATTTTACATCATAAATTCTATTTCACAAAAAAATTAAAGCATTGAATATTTTATTTTCGTATATGACAAATTTATTTTTTAGTGGTGAAGGATGTACTCTCTCTGACTCTAAATCTCTTTCACATTTATTTAACTTTTATGAAATTTAAATTGATATAAATGTATTATATATCAGTAGATTTTATTTGAAACATAGTTTTGAAAAATTAATTTTTATTTAATATATAAAATTATTCAATTTATATAAAAAAGATAAGCGGAATAGAAATATTGAAGGAAAGGCTCCTTTCAACAGAAAGAAAGAAAGTAGTATGCAATTGCATGCATTAAAGTAAACCACCTACTAAATTGAATGCGTTCTACTCCCTCCCTTTCTTAAAACATTTCCTCTTTTATTTTTTCTTATTTCTTAAGAATACTTCCACTTTTAATTAAAAACCCTTTTTACCCTTACTTTTTCTTATTCTACTTATCACATCATAGTTTTTTATTAATAATGTACCAATCACATCAAAAACAAAATTGTAATATCAATTATAAATATGCATTCCTTATTTTGGCTAAAAGTTAAAATAGGAATGATTTATTGAAACGCGGGGACTATAACAATATATAATACTCCCTCCGTCCCTAAATAAAGTTCCTCTTTCGTTTTTTCTTTGTCCCTAAATAAACTTCTCTTTTCCCTTAAAAAACCCCTTTTACCCCTTACTTTTTCATACCCTACATATCACATCACATCTTTTTACTAATAATCTACCTATCACATCTTACTTTAACACATCACATCAAGGGTATTTTTGGAAAGTCAACACCAAAATGTTCCTCCCTTAAATCCTAAAAAAGTCAAAAATGAAACTTTATTTAGGGACGGAGGAAGTACAAAAGTAGTGGTCTACACCAAGTTATGTTGGACGTACAAGCTGTGGCTTTCCTTTAGAAATGTATATGTGGAGTTTCAATTGTCTACGGAGTGTATAATAAGACGTAAGCCATGGGTCCCATGTAAAAACATTCAGATGGGTGCATATAGCGTACTAATTATACAGTAATGTATTGTTATTGGGTTTCTATTGTTAGGCTGGAAAAGGTGAACCTAAAAAAGGTATCAAGTATGGCAAAATTGATTGGAACTGCAATAACAGTTGGTGGGGCCATGGTGATGACTTTGTACAAGGGACCCGCCATCCATCTCGTTCCCCACTCCGCTAGCGGCGGCCACCACGCCGAAGCCGCCGGAATAGTCGGCGTCCAGAATTGGGTCACCGGCACCATATGTCTCCTTTGTTGCATTGTTGGCTGGGCAGGCTTCTTTATTGTACAAGTAATTAAGCAATACCTACAATAAACAAATATGACAGACGACATTGAAATTTAATGTCAAAAGAACTGTGACGTTAACTAAGTTAAAACTAATTGGCTTTTGATTTTTTGTGATATCTAGTCGATGACGTTGAATGAGTACCCAGCAGAACTCTCATTGGCAGCTTGGGTGTGTCTCATGGGCGTGGTCGAAGGGGGAATTGTGGCCCTCGTTATGGAACGTGACATGAGTGCTTGGGCTATCGGCTTGGATTCCAGGCTCTTAGCTGCTGCCTATTCTGTAAGTCTCTAAATATCGGTTCCTGAAATATTGTCTTAATTTTCAGTCAAATTGTGACACTATTTGACCGCAAATACAGGGTGTGGTGTGTTCAGGAATAGCATACTATGTTCAAAGTGTGGTCAATAAAATGCGTGGCCCAGTTTTTGTGACTGCCTTCAGTCCATTAAGCATGGTCATCACAGCCTTTCTAGCTGCTCTTATCTTGGCCGAAAATGCCCATCTTGGAAGGTAAATCATTATTCTACAATGTACAACTAATCTCATCGGTAATGTACATGTTTTTCTCAACTTTATTAACCTATTTCTTTGAATCACGTGTGTAAATAAATGCAGCTTGATTGGAGCATTTATCATAGTGATTGGTCTCTACTCTGTGGTGTGGGGTAAAAGCAAGGATAATGAAAGTATGGAGAAAGGCAAACTGCAAGAGTTGCCAATTGTGATGGAAAAAGAAAGGGGTGAATCTCTGAACATAATCAACGCTAAGCTTCCAGCAGAAAACATTCCACGAGAGGCTTAATTTGGGAGATACAGTTAACTTAAAATATGCCTGCAATTTCAACTTGTAATTTCATATATTATATATATATATATATATAGATATATATATCATCAAGAGCGAGGACCGAATACAATCGGCTACAAAAATATGACGGGCGCAATTCTGAATTGCGATATAACGAAGTTCGGACTTGGGATGTTAATATGTAATGTATCCACCATATATGTAACTCTATTCATAAGTACGTTTCTTTAAAATCCCAAAGCAATTCTATGCAGCGATAACGTATCCATATTAGTCTCTATTGTTGATCAATTCTTAACTTAAAATATAAATCAATAATTAAATTATGTGTATTTAATAATCTTATAAACGTTGTAAGGGATGAGACCATTATTCTAATGCAGAAAGTTCACGTTAAGAGTGTATTATAATGATGGTTAAGGTGAGGATGAAACTCGCGAGAATACAGAGGCAGAGGGGAGGCGTAAGATTAGTGTGTTAATTTCTCTCTAATGACCTCTTTATATAGAAAAATTGGTTTCATATAGGACTAAAAGATACTCCCTCCGTCCCATAAAACATGGGATGTTTTGTTTTTTGAAAAGATTTAAGGGTAGTGTATTTTGGTATTGAATTTCCAAAAATGTCCTTTGATGCGATGGGTAAAAGTAGGATTTGATGGGTATATTATTAGTAAAAAGGTATGATGTGATAGGTAGGGTATGAAAAAATAAGGGGTAAAAGTGATTTTTTAATAGAAATAATAAGTGTTTTTTGAGACGGATGAAAAAAGAAAGGAGAAAGATTTTCAGGAACGGAAGGAGTATTACGTTTCCTGAAATAAAATTTAGTATGTTTTATTCCCTATCTGCCACATAATTCTATATGATCTTTCATATATGTCTCATTAGCAACAAGTGTTCGATAATGACCGATTATATAAATGACTCTGTAAATATGGTCATTAGCAACAAGAGTTTGATAATGACTAATTATTTCAATAAGTATTCAAATTTTTTAAATAATGTCTTATTCTACTTGAATTGTGTAAAGTCAATGATCAATTAATTAGATAAATGATAACTCATGTCACATAATAAAAATGTGTCCTACATTCTTCCACTTGGTCGATTAATCATTTATGATGAGTATTAGATAAGTCTAATTAGATTTTAATACTCATTTAGTTCTAGACTAAAACTATAGCAGAAAAATACAGTCATCCAACCGATTGTAAGCCCCTAAATCCGTTCAGGTCTGCAGTCCTTTTAAGACTTAATAAGTATTAACTTGGTAACATAAAAATTTTAAACATTTCAACAATTGAAACTTTATTTCATCGTCATAAAATATTTAGAAACAATAACGAAGTTTATCAAATTACGGAAGCTTAAGAAAGTTTTACATCACAATCATTAATTCATTTTTTAAATAATTACTGAACAGTTCAAAACCATCACACATCCATCTGACATCTCGTGTCCCCATATGTCACCAAGATCAAGCACATCATTCTTTATTTTGTCTAGCTGCGTGTAGCAAATAAAACATACTACACACTCGGCGTTGAATCTCAGTAAGGATATCTAATGCATCGAACATTCACATAAATTGAATCTCAATTCATAATCAAATCATTTAATATCATGCACATAATATTCATTTCAATTATTCGAAATTCATAATGTCAACAATGCTCTTAAATTATCCTTAGCCTAAGCTCAAATCATAACAATGTTCTTAAACTATTTTTAGTCTAAGGCCAAATTCATATTTTCTTAATCGGACTTTTAAACTATGGCTAGTTTAAGGCTAATTCATTTTATTAACTAGGCTCTTAAACTGTGGTTAGTTCAAGGCAAGTAATAATCAGACTCTTAAACTACAATTTGTTTAAGGCAAATAATAACCAGACTCTTAAACAATAATTAGTTAAGGTAGAAAGATAACTAGAATCTTAAACTATAAATAGTTTAAGACAGTAAACCGAATAGTGGACTACTCACAGTTGGGTTTGGTGGTACCCCCAAAAGAATAGATACTCAAGTTTGGTTTATGGATCCGTACGTACGTTTTAACTCAAGTCACTGGACATCAACCTGCAAGGCCTAACTAGATTGGTCATATGAGGTCTATCTTAGAGTTTTTCTAGATTGCCTTAATCATTTGCAATCATCATTTACATCAATATATTATTTTTAATCAAGGTTCAATAATCATAATGAACAATAAAAATTAATCATCATAATATTCAATAACAAAAATTTGCTTAGCGTCGAGTGTTAACACTCTAACTTACCATCACGCATCAAATAAGGTTTTTGAATCTATTAAAACATCGTATTTAGTTTTGAAATGATATTCACACTTATATATTGTTGTATGGTATCAAAAAAAATGGATTTTATAGATCAAATATCAGGTTTGTGGAAAAATTCCCGGGTTAGACGATACATATTACGGTACATAGGTACCGGTGAACGGTACCTTAGTACCGCCCAGACGGTACAGGGTATCGCCTGGTATCAGATCCCGCTAGAGCCGGTTGGCTTGTAGCGGTAGCCAGCTACCATCTCAGCGGTATCATGCTATCGCCCAGTAGTAGGTTGCAACTGTTACTGTACCTTGTTCGAAATTCAGCATAGTACTTTGTCTTCAACCTCGGTCCAATTTCGAAAAACATAATTTTAAGCCACCAAACTTCAAATAAACTATATAGAAATATTCTCCAACATTTATAGATCATTTTAGTATCATTAATTTGAAGTTTTAACAACAATTTCAAGGTTTATGATTCTTTGTTCTTCAAGCATGTCAAACACAAAACTCAACCAAACAATCGTTTATGAACGTAGAAACAATCTATGTGGACATTCTAATCACTACATATATCTAAGGGCTTACTTCAGGTGAAAATAAAGGATTTGAAAAAATTCTGACGAAACTTCCAGTGAGGATTATGGCTAACTCCGACGACTTTAATCACTTTGGGTAGCACCACCACATTCTCCACACTCATAGCTAACTCAAGAAAAGAATGAAGGGAAGTGGTGTGGTATTGAAGCAGAAGTGGTTCTCCTTTTATAGGAGTTGAGGTGAGGAAGACGTCAATGGACTTCTATGATTTTGATCAGTGATCGTCAATAGCAGCTAGTACGGTCATGGAGTATTTCATACAACTCTTCTTGATTGGGACTAATTTAAGTCCTAGTTGGGTTACACTTTTTTGTCCAACTTTCTCCGAATTAAAATCAAATTGTACCTGTGCGATCAGACAGTCAAACTCTATACAAATCTATATTTTCCATATTTATTTGTAATAACTTTTCTGACATTGTATTTTTGAATGTTTGACTTTAACAGTGATGGATATAATCCACTAGTACCACCCAGCAAGTTCACAGACGCCCGGGGGTACCAAATTCTGGCACCGCCTGACGTCACCAACCCCGTGAGACTGACCGGGTGGATGTCACAAGCGCCCGAGAGATCTGAAGGCTGACCCCACATGACCTCACCAACCCCGGTAGACTGACCGGGTGGATGTCAGGGGTCAGACATGTGAGATCGTGACTTCATTCGCATAAGGCTTAGGTCTGACCAGGCTTGACCTCACCGTCCCCGTTAATCTGCCCGGGTGGATGGGTTGAAGACTGCCCGGGTGGATGGCTTGAAGACTGACCAGCCGGAAGAATAGTAACGTCGGGACGTGCTTGACGTGCTTGTTCTTTATTATAAATAGGACTAAAAGCCTCATTTGTGAGGCATGCTTTAATTAACCCACACGGCTTGTGCTTTGTAATAGCTCCTATTACCATTAATAACAAACCGGATTACAGGTGTTTCCACCTACAGCCCTTCCGATTACTTATACTTAATATTTGCACAGTAATTTACACCATCAAATTGGCACCGACCGTGGGACCTCTTTACAAAAAGAAGCCATGACAAACAACAATATGGAATCCATCATTTCCCAAACTTCCACTCTGACGGAGGGCGTTACCCTGATCCCGGGAGGAATCACATCATTACCTTCTCTTTTCTCCCCCATGATCACCACCTTCACTACTCAAACAATGCCGAATCAGGCCCTCCAAAACATTGGACAATTTATGCCCATTTTCCAACAACCCGGGGGATTTACTCTTTTCATCCCTGGGATGTATCCCCAGGCTTTGGCTCAAAATACATCTCTTCCCAACACATTGGGGCATCCCCCGTCATTTCAACCGGCCAGTACCACCCGGCCAGTCATCCCAACAAAACCAACCGGGGAGCTGGAAAGGGCAGGCCCATCTCGGCGTAGGAGGAGCAGATCCCACAAGCTCCACACTCAGGTCACACCTAACGGGGGCGTGCGCTCTATGCGCAGCAGGGATGAAGACTGGGATATTCCAAGGGGCTAAAAAAAGCTGCAAGGCGAAGCTGTCCAGCCTGAAGGTTCACGACGGTCAGTGTTCCAGAGGCTGGGACACGAGGGGCGGAACCAGAACCGACCGGCCAAGGAGCGGTTGGGGGTGAAGGTTCCCAAGCCAGGCAAATTCTACAAGCTAGAAGGTGGTAGGCGACCCGGTCAAACCGGGCGCTTTGACCCTCGCCTCCGTGATGAGCCCCGACACAACATGGTGCCTAGAGCGGAGGGCTAGGCGGAAAGCCAGCCTAGAGTGGTGATGCGCACGCATGCTGAACTACCCAGCAACCAGGTGGACAGAGCGGAAGAACGTTTGGAGACGCTCTTGAAGAGAATTCGTAGGGAGGAAAAGAAGAAAGTGGTTTTGAACAACCATTTTATGATCCGCTAAGACCGGATATGTACCGTGCCAATGTTCAATAAAGTTTATACTTTTTCAGAAAAGATG
This sequence comes from Cuscuta australis, assembly GCA_003260385.1. Classification (NCBI taxonomy): domain Eukaryota; kingdom Viridiplantae; phylum Streptophyta; class Magnoliopsida; order Solanales; family Convolvulaceae; genus Cuscuta; species Cuscuta australis. The sequence continues at coordinate 1,136,202 of NQVE01000186.1, forward strand.
GTAAGACCGGTTGGGGAAGGTTGCAGACCCATCTGCCCGGTCAGTGTTCAATCGAATTGAACACCATAAAACCACCCAGGCAGAACACCATATTTTTTCAGAAAAGATGGTAAGACCGGTCGGGGAAGGTTGCAGACCCATCTGCCCGGTCAGTGTTCAATCGAATTGAGCATCACAAAACCACTCGCACCCGGGTGGAACACCATACTTCAATCAAATTGAACTAAAAAAGAAGATAAAAGTATGTGACACAGGCCCGACCTGGTACGCTGGTCTCACACAAGTCTTGCACATATTAAAAAAAACTGCGACCCAATCGAACTGATACACTGGTCTCACACAGGTCTTGTGCAGTATAAATAAAAAAAATAAAGAAAATATGTGACCCAGTCGAACTGGTACACCGGTCGCACACCAGTATTGCACATATTTTCTAACAAGCCTGAGCCCAATCGAATTGGGTACACCGGTTGCACATCGGTTTTAGCAAAAAAAAGAGCCCGGTTGGGCTGGGAACATCGGGCCTACCCCAATCTTCGATATCTTTCCCTGAAGACTTTTCACCTGGGCAAAGTCAGGGTGAACCAACCTACCTAGGATAAATAAAAAACAAAACTGCCCAGCCGATCAAGATTCAGACTCGGGTGAGTGACGGGGTCACAATGGATTCGCTTAACTTGGTTCGGATGACTTTTTCAAAAATATGTTCCCCCGTTTGCATGGCCGAGGCCTTGAATGTAAAGAATTGATTGCCTTGCTCACTCGGAGGACTAGAGCTCTTATTCACCCGGGTGAAGGAAGAAATGACTCACATGATCAACTTCGAAGCATAGCCCGGGCATGCTCTAACACTCACCCGGGTGGCTTATTTTCTACTCGGGTAGAAAGCCAAAACTGGTCAGATGGGCCGGGTCCATCTTTTCTCGGGCGAAGCACTTTTCTTTTTCAGAAAGAATGGTGAGATGCGTTAGACCGGGTAGATACAGCTCGAGGAACCGCCCAGCCTTCTCCGCCGCCTCGGTGATCTTTCGCTTAGCCCGCTCATCCGACTCCTTGGCTAACTTGAGCAAGCCCTCGTGCTTAACAAAGAGACCCTGGTAGGCTTCGGCCTGTTCGACCGGCTTCTTCTTCATTTTCTCGGACGCCAACCGGCCGCCTTTGCATCCTTCTGGGCGGCGACCATCATGGCCTCCATCCGAAGCATCTCATCCGTCTAGGACCTGACCAGCCGGGTGGCACACTCCTGCCCGATCCGGGAAGAGGAAACGACGCGACAACTAGGCGGTGGCGTACCATATTTCTGTAAAAACTTTCCTGCCAACCATACCCGAGGATTCAAAATTCAAAATTATTCAGACATTTGATTCCCGCCCTTGATGGTGCTCACGAAGCTGAGAATCGGAGGACTTATTGATGGATATAATCCACTAGTACCACCCGGCAAGTTCACAGATGCCTGGGGGTACCAAATTCTGGCCCCGCCTGACGTCACCAACCCTGGGAGACCGACCGGGTGGATGTCACAAGCGCCCGAGAGATCTGAAGGCTGACCCCACATGACCTCACCAACCCCGGTAGACTGACCGGGTGGATGTCAGGGGTCAGACATGTGTAGGGATGGCAACGGGTCGGGTTCGGTTCGGATATACCCTTACCCGAAACCGACCCGAAATTTTGATCGGATATTTTTTTTTGCCTGAACCCGAACCATCGGGTATAAATTTCTACCCGAACCCGTACCCGACTGCCTAAACCGAAACCCGAAACCGCAACCGAACCCAAGAATTTGACAAAAACCTAAGCCTAACCCGACCTGAAAAACCGACCGACCCGACTGACTGACCGACTGACCCGACCGACTGACCATACCAATATCCTAATAAATCAGTTTTTTGTAATGATTTTTACTAAAATAATGATAAAATAATAAATGCATGTAATGATATAATTAGAATTCCAATACATAAAAAGATTTGAACGTTCAAAGACATCGTAAAATTAAGATATTAAAAAAGATGTGTCCCAAATAACAACCAAAACATGGAAGTATAACAAATTTTCACAAATATTTCACAAGAGAAACAACACACATAAATATAACAAGGTTTCACAAATATTTTTCAAGTCTGTAACTGGTAACTCCCGTAAGCCAAAGACTTTTAATTGAAAAAGGTTTTTTTATATTTTAAAAAGGCCTTTTATTTCGGGTTAATTATCGGGTCGGTTGGGTACGGGTCGGGTCGGTCAAATTTAATTGCCGAAAACCGACCCGACAAAAGTCGGATTCGGTTTTAAAATCTTCGGGTCGGTTTTGGATATTTATTTTTTCGGTCAGATTCGGATATTATATACATCGGTCGGGTCGGAAAAAGTCAGATTTGGATAAAATTGCCATCCCTAGACATGTGAGATTGTGACTTCATTCGCATAAGGCTTAAGGTCTGACCAGGTTTGACCTCACCGTCCCCGTTAATCTGCCCGGGTGGATGGGTTGAAGATTGCCCGGGTGGATGGCTTGAAGACTGCCCGGGTGGATGGCTTGAAGACTGACCGGTCGGAAGAATAGTACCGTCGGGACGTGCTTGACGTGCTTGTTCTTTATTATAAATAGGACTAAAAGCCTCATTTGTGAGGCATGCTTTAATTAATCCACACGGCTTGTGCTTTGTAATAGCTCCTATTATCATTAATAACAAACCGGGTTACAGGCGTTTCCACCTAGAGCCCTTCCGATTACTTATACTTAATATTTGCAGGGTAATTTACACCATCAAACAGAGTCAAATTTGGTTTAATTAATCTTTTATTCAAAAGATCTCATATTCAATTCATATCATTTAATCTAATGATTTATTTCAATAAATCATTAAAGAATTTACATAAGACATACAAATCTTAGTTCTCAAGTGATAACAATCACTTAAACATTTCCATAAACAGAACAACACACTCAGTGGCCTAGGGATGAGCAAGTACCGAACCGATACCGAAATTTCCCGAAAAAACCGAGAATACCAAACCGAAAAATACCAAACCGAAAAAGTACCGAGAAAGAACCGAACCGTACCGAACCGAATGGTCGGTATGGTATTTGGGAACGGTACGAGGTGACGTCCCATACCAAAAATCCTGAACCGAACATATATACTAAAATATTATAAAAAATAATACCCCGGAGTATTATTTTTATATTCCTTCACTAAATACTAATTTTAAAAAAAGAAAAATCGATTCAAGTTCTATTACGTGTAAATTATACTTTTATTTGAGTTTTAGTTTATGTGTATGAACATAAAAGTATTCACAAATATTCGAAATAGTCCTTTGTTGTCATTCATATTTTTAGTTTGTGAAATATAAACTAAGTTTTGATACGCATCTCTTGCATTTAAATATTCATTTTTTTTAATTTTTCATGTTTTTTTATTTAAATTCACTTTTATTTTTCAAAAATAAAGGGGTGTTGTTAAATTTTAATGTGTAAGTAGGTATGTATATTCATCCCGATTTGTACCGAAACCGATACCGAACCATCCTGAACCATACCGAACCGATATTTTGGGATCGGGATCGGTACAGAGTAAAATCCCATACCGAACCGAAATATTTGGTACGGTCGGTACGAGCTAAATACCGTACCATACCGTACCATGCTCACCCCTACAGTGGCCTATCGGAAGAATCACTTCTCACCGATTACTGTCATGCTCAAACAACAAGCTAAGATTTAACCCGACAATATTAAAATAACTTACAAGATTAATACAAACAAGATCCTAATCTACGAATTAACACTAACTATAGATATTTGGACAACAAATCACCTCGAAATTGAAGAATTGAAATCGGATTGAGGGAGGAGGAACTCGCCGCTGCCACTCCCTGGTGCGGCCGAATCCGCTGCGCAACGGGGAAGGAATTGTTGGACGTCAGTCGGCGACCTGGTGGCGCTTGGCGACCATTGCGGCTGTTGCTAGAAGGTGACGCCGGACGTGACGTACGACGGGGAGAGGAGGATCGGATGACTGTCGGCGACGGCGGGGTCCTGACGGCTTGTCGACGGCGGCTCCTGGCGGCTGCTGTGGCTGTTGCTGGACCGGTGAACAGTGACTGGCAGAGGTAATGCACGAACCGGAAAGTGGAGTGAGAGAGATGGTCGTGAGAAGGAACCCCCTTCTAACAAATAAGGAGAATAAAATTAAGGGCAATGCTAGGGGTACACCAAAATGGGGTACCCCAAGTGTACACCAAGCCAACACAGACACACACAGACACAAAATGTCTGTGCAACACAGACACTTTGTGTCTGTGTGTGTCTGTGTTGGCTTTGGTGTACACTTGGGGTACCCCATGTTGGTGTACCCCTAGCTTAATTCTAAAATTAAGGACCATCCTACACTTACACTAAAAAATGTACCTCAATTGTACACCACAGTTATGCACATACATTTTGATGTTTTGCACCGGCACAAGTGTTGGTGCATTAACAAAAATTTACACGGACACAAAATGTTGGTGCGTTAACAACAATTAGTTTACACCAACACAAAATGTTGGTGCAAACCTGCGGGGTACAAATTGAGGTATAAATGCTGGGGTACACATAGCTTAATCCTAAAATTAAATAGGTTTTTAGGGTCCAGTTTACACTTTTTAACCAATTAAGATAAGTTTGAGATCAATTATCTTATTCGGCAGTCGTATCTTGAGCCTAGTAAGATTGATTCTCAATCTATTTGCGCGATCGGGTTCAGAATAGTGAGCCCTACAATGCAGGTCAACTCTCATATTAAATACGCAAATTAGAAAATGACTCTTCGTATTGACTGGCTCAGTAATTAATTAATTATATAAATTAATTAAAAATACTAAGCCGAGGTTCGAGGCATTACAGATTTTTTTCCAAGTTATCCTTTTGAAGTAGTTTATTCAAATAAGTAATATTAGTGTAAAGTATACAATCGCTTTTCCTTGTAAGGTTCCAAGAATATATTTTTTTTGAACAAGTTCTTTTTAACATATATTTCTAACATACATTATCTCTTATCCAAAAGTAGTGATCACATAATTTCTAAATTCTATACAATATTTTTCTTGTAAATGATTATTAGAAGTTTTGAGCTTTCAAGACTAATAACCCAAGAAATTGATTTCATCTAACTCAATCTAATGTCAGTCAACTCTCTTTTTTAAAGATCACTAGCTAGATATTAATTCTTTTTTTGTTGAGATAGCTCTTTGTAAAAGATATTTGGTCACATTTTTTTAAGATGGGAAACATCCTCTATACAACGTTCTTTGTCAAAGCTCATTTAGTTAAACCATTATAGGAACTGTAACACCCCAACCCGCATAACCCGTATACATGGGTTAGCAAACCAGGTTGTTACTAATATGGTATCCAAAACACACGATATTTCCAAAACTATTTAAACATCCAAACAGGTCATAAAATTTAAGACTGTTATCGGAGTAAAATAAAACAGTGCGGAAGCTCAACTACTGAAAACAACATAGCTTGGGACTCATGGCCGAAAATGTATTAAGTCATTCAAAAATAAGTATAGATTCCAAATACCCAATCAAATCCACCCACATCTACTCCTCCTCCTCATCGCCTTCCGAAATTGGCTCTAGGTTCATCTTCAACCTGATTGCCTACTGTAGCAAACAAACAACGACAGGGTCAGCAATGATGCTGAGTGAGAAATATCTAACGTCAAGTAAACAATCAAACGAATCCACAATTCATAATAGTCGTGTGATATCATGCAATCAACATGTATGTCACACATACAGTTCAATTCACCCAATTTACCTGCAGTTGCCTGTTTCCATTCTCCATTTTCAGGTACCTCACGGTACCCTTAGCGGTAGGGGGTACCGTCCCCACGATACTGAAGTACCATCCCACGGTACGTGGGTACTGACCGGAATGTTTATTGCACCACACGGTAGCCTCTACGGACTAGGCGGTAGGGCCTACCGTCCGCCCGGTACTTGGGTACCAGTTGGTGACAGATACCGCTAGAGGGAGGTAACTGGGGACGGTACCAACCTACCGTCTGCCGCGACAGATACTTAGACACTGCACTAGATTGTTTTCCTTTCAAAAACCAACCCCGATTCTTCTGATTCAGTGTCAAGCATGGTAATAAACACATATTACACATTACCAAGTCATATCACACCAATTCATATGCCTAGTTCATGCGTTCTTCCCATAGATTTCATCAAAACCCCAAGAATTTCCGAATTATCATATCATATAGGTTTTCATGAAATTCAATCATCGCAACGATTACAAACAGAGATTTCAAACCTAATTGCTTACTCTAATATTAGGGTTCCACATACTCACCTCGATCGAAGAAGAATTAAACTATGATAAACTCTAGCAAACGACGGTAAAGGCGAGACTGCGACGTTCCTCTTCTTCTTCTTCCTCTTCTTCTTGGGGCGCTGCAGCAATTGTCGACAAGAGAGAGATTGTAAGAGACGTGCGGTTATGAGGCGGCGTGCATGGGAGTACATTTATATTATAGGGTTTCTTGCTCTATAATTAAAATACGTACCTCGAGAAAAATACACGTTTCGGGCCAACTAGCTCCGAATTCAGATCTGTTTGCACCGTTGGATTCGTTTCGTCAAACCCTACACATTGGTATAACTTTTAATATTTATTGGCAAATATCTTAAATAAACTCTTGGACCATCTCATAATTAATTAATTATAATTAATTAATTCTGATAGGTCGAGTTTCGGGGCATTACATTTCTCTCCCTCTTAAAAGAATTTTGTCCTCAAAATTACCTAAGTCATTGGTCGCTGAAAAGATGAGGATACTGGGTTGGCATGGAATACTCTGCCTCGCAGGTTGCTTCTTCCATGGAGTGGTTCATGTAGAGCACCTTGACCAAGGGAACAAACTTTTTCCTCCGTTCCTTTACCTCACGCGCCAATATATGAACAGGTTCTTCTTCGTAGAACAAACTCTCATCGAGGGTGACTGTTCCTTCAAGTAGGTTGTGAGAAGGATCGGAGCGGTATCTCCTTAGCATGGACACATGAAACACATCATGTATCTTACTCAACTCTAGAGGCAATTCGAGTCAATAAGCTACCGGTCCCACACGTTCGGTGACTTGGTAGGGTCCGATAAATCTGGGGCTTAGCTTGCCCTTCTTACCAAATCTCAACACCTTCTTCCAAGGTGAGACCTTTAGAAACATGAAGTCATCGACGTTGAACTCAATCTCCAAATGTTTAAGGTCGGCATAGGACTTCTGACGATCTAAGGCTATTTGCAGTCTGTCCAAGATCACTCGAACTTTCTCTTCCGTTTCATGGACAAGATCAGGTCCTTCGAGCTTTGGTTCACTAAGTTCGGTCTAACCGACCAGGGTTCTGCAATGTCTTTCGTACAATGCCTTGTACGGAGCCATCTAAATACTAGCCTAATAACTATTATTGTAAGCGAACTCCATGAGTGGCAGGTATCGCTCCCAATTATCTCCGAAATCAATGACACAAGCTCACATCATATCTTTTAAAATCTGAATTACTCTCTCTGACTGACCATCAGTCTGCGGATGAAATGCGGTGCTAAAGTTGAGCTTGGAACCAAGAGCCTTTTGTAGACTTTTCCAAAATTGTGATGTGAATCGTGGATCGCGATCTGAAATGATAGACACAGGTACTCCGTGCACTCTAACAATCTCACGGATATAAAGTTCAGCTAGTTTCTGTAACGAGAAGACCCTCCTGATCGGAAGGAAATGGGCTGACTTCGTCAACCGATCCACGATAACCCAAACAACGTCATTCTTCCTGCTTGACAGTGCAAGTCTGATCACAAAATCCCTAGTGATTTGCTCGCACTTCCACTCGGGAATGACCGGCGGATGTAACAATCCACTCGGAACCTAGTGCTCTGCTTTGACCTATTGACAGGTTAAGCATCTAGAAGTGAACTTTGATGTTTCTCTCTTCATGGTCGGCCACCAGTATGTCTTCTTATTGAGATCTTGATACATCTTGTTGCTGCTCGGGTGCATGGTGTACGTAGTCTCTGAGCTTCATGCAACAAGTGCTCCCTCACTTCACCACTAGGCACCACAAGGCGCTCCCGATAGAACAAGACTCCGTCGTTGTCGATGATGAAGTCTTGTCTCTCCCCCTTAGAGACAAGCTCCCTAGTCTTTGAGCAGTATTCGTCCTCATTCTGGGCCGTGCAAATCTCACTCCACAGAGTCGGCTGTAGTTGCAATTCGACCATAGTCTTTTGACTCAGAGCGTCGGCCACCACGTTGGCCTTACCCGGATGATAATCAATGTAGCAGTCGTAATCCTTAATCAGTTCTAACTATCATCTCTGCCTCAGGTTTTGCTCCTTTTGAGTAAGCAAATACTTCAGGCTTTTGTGATCTATATGTATATATGTCGTTTCTCCAAACATGTAGTGTCGCCATATCTTCAATGCAAATACCACTACAGCTAGCTCGAGATCGTGGGTGGGGTAATTGCACTCATGTGGTTTCAGTTGTCGCGAGGCGTAGGCCACAACCTTACTCTCCTGTATAAGCACACATCCTAACCCATCATGGAATGCATTGCTAAAACGGTGTAGTCCATTCCTGGTGTGTGTTGCACCAACACGGGCGCCTTAGTCAAGCATTTCTTTAGTTGGTCAAAACTTTGTTCACAGGCATCTGTCCATACAAACTTAACATCCTTTTTAAGGAGTTTATTCAGTGGGGTTGCGATGGAGGAAAAGCCTTCCATGAAACGCCGGTAATATCTAGCTAGACCGAGGAAGCTTCTCACCTCGCTTGCGTTTCTAGGAGTTTTCCACTCCGTAATGTCTGAGATTTTACTTGGGTCCACCTTGATTCCTTCTCTCGCAATCACTTGCCCCAAGAATGTTACCTCGTTAAGCCAAAACTCACATTTTGACAATTTGGCGTACAACTTGTGCTCCCTAAGGACACCTAATACAATTTGCAGGTTCTTAGCATGATCTTCTGGTGTTTCGGAGTACACCAGGATGTCGTCGATGAATACCACCATAAACTGATCCAAGTAAGGGCGGAAGATATTGTTCATAATATCCATAAATATCACTGGGGCGTTAGTCAATCCAAACGGCATCACCGTAAATTCATAGTGCCCGTAGCGTGCACGAAAGGCAGTCTTCTAAATGTCCTCTTTCTTGACTGGAATCTGGTGATAACCCGATCGAAGGTGGATCTTAAAGAATACTTTGGCTCCTCTAAGCTGATCAAACAAGTCGTTGATTCGCGGCAAGGGATAGCGATTCTTGATGGTTACTTTGTTCAACTCCCGATAGTCAATACAAAGCCTCATGGAACCATCCTTCTTCCGAGCGAATAGTACTGGGGCTCCCCAAGGGGACGCACTCGGTCTAATGAATCCCTTGTCAAGTAGTTCCTGAAGTTGAGCCTTCAGTTCCTTCATTTCTGCTGGTGCCATGCGATACGTTGTCGCGGATATGGGTTCGGTTCCTGGAATCAGATCAATGGAGAATTCCACCTCCCTTGGTAGGGGCAGGCCAGGGAGATCGTCGGAGAATACATCTAGAAACTCGCATACTGAGCGGATGTCTTTCAGTTCGAGGGTTGTTTTACGCATGTCGCGTACATTGAAAAGAAAGGCCTCTCATCTCTTAGGGATGAGACTCTTAGCTTGCATAAAGGATACAAATTCAGGGGTCTTAGGGAACAGTTCCCTCTTAACTTCAATGACCGCACCATCGTCGGCCTTCAGTTGCACGGTGCGTAGTCCGCAGTCGATTATTGCTTGATGCTCTTTCAGCCAATCCATACCAAGGATAATGTCAAACTCCTTGTATGGTAATTCTATTAAGTTCACGGAGAGTACTTTTCCATAATTAGACAACAGACAATTTCGAAACACGTGATGTAATCTCATGCTATGCCCTAATGGATTGGACACTATCATGGGATACTCTAAGTCGCCTCTCGGAATGTCAGACGTTTCTAGCATAGGGATGCAAATATAAGACAGTGTAGAACCCGGATCAATAAGTGCTAGCATGTGGGTATCAAATAGTGAGAATATACCCAGATGACGTCCCTGTTCACTTTGGTTCGCCCCTGCATGGCATATGTGTGCGCTGGAGTTCCTCCTTGTTGGCGGTCATGATTCTGGCTTTGACTCTAGTAGGACGGGCCTTAGTCGACTATGTCTGTGCCTCAGCAGTAGGGAACGTAGGTCCTGGGTTTGTAGGACAATCCCTTTTGAAGTGTCCTGCCTAACCGCATCCTAGGCACAATCCCTGAGTGACACTCTCTTGGGTGATTCTTTGCATAGAGATTGCACTTAGGGTACTTGGATGGTCGCAGCTTGCTGCTTGATGCTACAGACTGAGCTGGTCCTGATTGGTGTTCTTAGGATGCTGGGTGTTGTGACCTCCACCAGAGGTTCGCTTGCCACCAGACGTGGCTCCACCCTTGTGTTGGGTGCTTGGTTCCTCAAACTCTGCCAAACTCTTCTTCCATGCAATCAGCCCCTTCTCGCCTTTCTCTATCTGATTGTATGCGGCTGTGAAGTCCGTCGTCGACACAGTTGACAAGTAGGGCTGAATATCTGGTCGGAGTTTGGTAGTGAACTCTTCAATGCGATCTGCTACAGTACCCACCAAGGTCCGTGCGAACTGGGCCAAATGATCAAACCTCTGTCGAAACTCAAGGAGTGTCATATCTCCCTACCTCAAAGCCACGAACACAGCTCGTTTTCCCTCTCGGAAACGAGGCGGAATGTGCTCCTTCTAGAAGGAGCTGTCAAAATATATCCACATCACGGGCTCAGGAGCATTCTCACTTGCTCTCTTCCACCACTCGTATGCCCTTTCTGAAGCAACTGAACAACTAGCTCGAGGTGATCAACTTCGGTGATCTTTAGGTTCTTTAGTACCCTCGTGGTTTGATCTAACGAGTCAAAGGCGATCTGTGGTTCAGCAATGTTGTCGCCAAGAAACTCCTCGGTGTCATTGTCCTTCAATGTCTTTAGAGTGACCTGCCGAGCCAGAGGCGGAGGTGGCGGCAACTGGTACATCTGTGCTTGCTCCATCTGCTGTAGGAAGTGCATCATGAAAGCCGGTAACACGGGGTCCGACTGACCTCCAGCATTCTAGTTGTTTCCCTCGTTCTAGGGAACGTTCTGTTGTTAGAGTTGTTCCCTGATGGCCAACTGTTTATCGTTATTCTATCGTGTATAGGCAGATATAATATGTTTGCACATCTCATGCTAATGTAAACAAATATTATATTCCTAAATTTATATTTAAAGATGTTTATCAGATAGTGTTATTCTGCTGATGAGACTAACATCTTGAAATAAATATTTATCTAAATGTCCATAGTCGAGTATTAACGAGAGTAGGATATCGTTAATGCATGTGAGACTAGTGTGTGTTGGATGTTTGACTTAGTCTCATAGTCAATGACAGTGTGTTCGCATCCGCACATAGGCAGATATTATCTGGAGATAATAGGATGTCGGACTGACCCATCCTAAAGATGTTTCTTGAATTTTTAGTTCATGCTCTAAGCATCTTTAGCGCGACCACGGGTGTAACTATCCTTCGACTTGAAGTATTACATTTTCTGCATATGTGAACCCGCATGCTTTGATGCATTGTCCTAAGCCATATGAAATAAGGATGGTATACAGGCTTTGTTTTGGGTATGCCGCAGCGCGTATTCAGAAACGTAGATTACGTACATAGGATTTGTCGCTACTCTTTTTAAAGAGATTAATGTCTTATGGGGCCCACTGATAAGTTATGACTAAGGAAATTGCATGGCCACGCTGAGATGCTTTTATGACGTCTGTTCCTATTAGTCAGACTTGATAAATCGGTGAATGACTTAATGGATACAAGTTGGATTTTATTAATCCCTTGCATTAAGTTTAGACATTGAGACAAAGGGATACAGTTACACGGAGTCTGAGTCGTGGAAAGGTTTTGACGGTGCAAACGTCTTAACTTATAATCTGGGGGCAATAATGTGTTGCTAGATACTGCTTATTGCTTATAGTATTGGTGCAGAGCAAATACTGTGGCCAGTTTTATAAGTGCCTATACGGGTCACACACTTTGGACAATTTAAGGAGTAGGATTAAACAATGGGATAATAAGTAATTTGTATATTTGTAAATATACATACATACATACATACATACATACATACATACATACATACATACATACATACATACATACATACATACATACATACATACATACATATATATATATATATATATATATATATATATATATATATATATATATATATATATATATATATAGTAACGCCCCGAAATCAGGCCCAAAAGAATTAATTAAATTGTTAGAGCAATTAATTACGAATTGGGCCCAATAAGGGGTTAAAAATTATAATTTGGATTTTAAGCCCAACTTTTATGTCATCTCGTAGGAAAAATTTTTGTGATCGCGTCGGTTCAGACGGTTCGCGGATCGGAGTTACAGAGCTCAAGTTATGACAATTTAATCAGGTATTTTGGGTCCGAATCCCAATCCTTTTTGGAATGGGACCATTAAATAAACCTAAACCACACAAACCTTATCTTTCGTCCGTCCGTTCCTTTTTCTTCCTTCTTTTTCTTTTTCTTTCTTCTTCTTCTTCTTTCTTCTTTCTTCTTCTTCGATTTCTTCTTCTTCTTCTTCGCCGATCGTCGCCGCTGTGAGCAAGCCGCCGATCGACCTCCGCCTCCTCGCCGCACCACTGCTGCCTTTCCTCGCCGCTACCCCGTCGCTCACCGCCAGGTCCAGCGCCGCCGACCACGGTTCCCAGTCTTCGAGCCGCGGTCGTCGCCGTCCAATTGGAGCAGCCAGCCGCCATCATCGCCGCCACTCGCTGCCCATCCTTCGCCGGAAGTCTGTCGCCTCCACTGCCAGCGCCAGTCGCCTCGCCGCCGCACCAGCCAAACGTCGCTGTTTTCTTCGTCGGTCGTCCGCTGCCGTCGAGTTGCAGCGCCGCCGCTGTTTCCTTCGCCGGAATCGAGCGCCGCTGTCGCCCTTAACACAGCGGCCATCCTCGCCGTCGAGTGCAACGCCGCTGTTTCGCCTTCATCGGTCGTCCGTCGCCGTCGATTGCAGCGCCGCCAGTCGCTGTTCACCGCCGTCGAGCTGCCGCTCCGCCACTGTCGCCGGCGTCCGTCACCGTCGCCGCATCCGGCCGCTGCCCCGAGTTGATATCGCCGGCAGATTAACCTCCACGCCGGATTGATTGGTCGATTTCGTACTTTGACTCGATTTGACCCGTTCGGTTGATTTCGTTGATTTGTCTTCCGTTCGAGCTATCGATTCGATTTCGACGTAATCCAGGTCCGTACTATGAAGTTAATAGCATTCAGAATAGATTTAATGGTTTGGATCGTTATATGTGTTTATGCTATAATTTGGCTAAATTGGTTAATTGAATTAAATTGATTGTTTGAATTTAATTGTTGAAGATTGTGAATTGACTGAACAGGTTTGACTTTGACTTGGGTTAGGTCATGTTTGACCTAGGCTTTGACTGGATACTCTGTTGTCGTAGGTTTGACCGAATGGTTGAATCCAAACTTTAACGAATTAGTTAAGTTAATTAATTAATTCTAACTGGTGAATAAGGTCAATTGGGTTATTGTGTCAAACATAGAAACTGGCCAACGCTCGGGCGGCTGCAGGGCCTGGCCAGTGAGGTTAAGACGTGCACGAGGGTCTGCGATCTTGGGTTTGAGGCCATCGCCCAGGGGATCCTACCTCCATCGAATTGAGGCCATCTTCGGTATTACGGATTGAGGCTATCTCCGACATAGGGAATAAATGTTAAATTGGTTTGATTTTGATGAAAGTCTAAATTGGTTTGACCGGTGGTCAAAGAGTCAATGGGAAACCCGTAACACCTAAATCATTTCGAAAAGAAAGAAAATAAGTTGACTGTTTGTCAACCGTCTAAAGAACCAAATGTAAAGTGGAATAGACTTTTATTAAAAGGATAAACATATGCACGATCTTAATTGTTGAATTATTATATTTATTCTTGTGCTACAATGGAGTACCACTCAGCGTCAATGCTGAGCGGATAGCGTTGTTTTCTTTTTGCTGTCCGTAGGTGATCAGACAGATGAACCTAGAGCCGATCCCAGAGGGCGTTGAGGAGGAGATGTACGATGGCGTGGCTGTCACTTTAATTTGTTGATTATGTTTTATTTAATTAACTTTAATGCTTATTACGTTTTCGGGCAAGATCCCAAGTTGTTTGACTTTAAAAAGGCTTCCGCATTATTTTAAATTACTCCGATGGATTCTTATATGCATGGATAGAATGTTTGTTTAAAATTGTTTTGAAAATGTCGCAAATTTGGATACCAATTCAGTAGCACACCGATCCGCTGTCTCACGGGTTTGGGTCATGCGGGTTGGGGTGTTACATATATATATATAATATATATATATATATATATATATATATATATATATATATATATATATATATATATATATATATATATATAATATATATATATATATATATATATATATAATATATATATATATATATATATATATATATATATATATTATATATATATATATATATATATATATATATATATATATATATATATATATATATATATATATATATATATATATATATATATATATATATATATATATATATATATATATATATATATATATATATATATATATATTGTAAATATATATACATATACATATACAGATACATATATATATACATATACATATACATAGATATATATATATATATATATATATATATATATATATATATAATATTGAATATTTTATTTTGGTTTGTCATTTTAATTATGAAAATAATTATTTTGACATAAACTATTTAAAGTATATTTGTATACTTGTTTAAAATGATATTGGTAATTTTATTTGATTTAAAATTAATTCTATATTAATTTTTGATGTCAAATAAAATACACTTTGAACATTTGAGTGGAGAAGGATTTTAAATATCCTTCTCAAATCAAAATTTTCGGCCATATGATAAAATGGATTGACAAATTGCTAATGTTTTGCTTGATTGATAAATTAGTGGACTAATTAATTTTGTCATTTAGCTAATGACAAAATAATGGAGCATCTTTGTTTTATTTAAAAAATTCACTCCATTTTGCTAATGTAGCTTTTTATGATTTTCGGCCATTTGAGATTCTAGTGAGAGAAAATTATTTTAAGTGTTCCATTAATATCATTTTGTGTATAGAAAATATCTATAATATTTTCTAAATATTATTAGAAATATTTTCTATAAGACATATATACAAGATTATTATTATCCCAATTTTAATCTTTATATTTTATACTACTATAATCTTTACTAGCATAAAGATTGTGGTAGACTCCGGCGTTGTTCGTGTGTCAAAGTTAGAGACCGGACGCTTGAACGGTTACGTTTGCTCTTTCAACGCTCTTCTTACGACTTCTTCGTTTTTACCGCTTACGGAGAAAGGTATAAATTTCTTACTACTATAAGTTTTAGTACGTGATTCCGGGCAAGATAATCATGTTAGGATTTTAAATTTTTGTATTCCGCTGCCTATCCTTGCATTGTTACCTTTCAGTGGGATCGGATACAACGTACAAAACTATAGTTTTAAGTTTGACTTTTTAATTTTTAAAAGTCAAAGTTTTAACTTGGTAATTATTAAAATTCAAAAATTAGTAAAATGATTTAATTTAGTCTTGGAAAAAGTATTGGACATAAATTAATCATTGAAAATGAAATTTAAATTTATTTATTTTATTTCTATCCGTAATATATATATATATATATATATATATATATATATATATATATATATATATATATATATATATATATATATATTATATATATATATATATATATATATATATATATATATATATATATATATATATATATATATATATATATATATATATTATATATATATATATATATATATATATATATATATATATATATATATATATATATATATATATATATATATATATATAGATTTTTCGAAATATATATTTATATATATTGTAGAAATAGTAAATATAATTTTATTTGGAAATAAAAAATCATTCTATGATTGATAAAATTATATTATAATTTTTGAATGTATTATTTCCTATTTTGAATTTATTGTATTTATTTAGGTGAAAATCGAAAATAAATATGGAAAATTCAAAATGAACTTTAATAAACTTGGAAATATTATTTCTAAGTTAAATAAGGTTGTTTATAAATATATTGTACAAAATAATATTATTTAGTAATTAAATAAATATATATTTATATATGTACTCGGTATTATTACCGAAATATTTTATATATTTATATATTTGTATTTTAATTACATAAATAAATAATATATATTTTGGAAAGTTATATATCAGTAATAAAAGGAATGTTTTTCAAAATATTAAATTTTTATACTAATTTAATGTTTTCAAAAAGAATTTAAATGGCTTTTAAAAACTTATTGAGATTTAACTAATATATTAGGGAAATAATGATTTGTAAATTTTTGAAATTTTATTTCCAAGTTTATAAATGTTGAAAATAATTACTGGAAGTTGAAATTTAATTTTCATTATTTTTGCAAAATTTTTCGGAATTAAATTGCCTTTTCGAAAATAATTTTGCAAAAAGGGCATTTTGGTCATTTGAAATATTCTGGAATTTTTTTATGCTGGCCGAATATCCACATTATTTAAAATGATTTTATAAAATTTTATTAGATTTATTTTGAACATCTAATTTAATTTTATGAGTTTTAGAAAATATTTACTACCGTAGTATTTTTCTAGGACTGTTTGGGGTGAGTATCTCTATTTCTTGTGTGGATGTATGATATGCATGGTGGATGTGTAACACCCTAATCCGTCCAGGTCTGCAGCCCCATTCAGACTAAAGTATTTAACTTGGTAATCGTAAAATTTAAAACTTTTCAAACACACTTTATTAATCTCAATAATAGTTTTCATAACATATACAGTACGGAGTATTTAACAATATTTCGGAAGCGAATTTAATATTGACATATCATAAATTATTTCAAAACTTGTCACATCCATCCTGACAATCTCACCCCATCTGCCGCCAGGATCATATTAATGTTTCTGTTTACCTGCGTGTAGCAAATAAAACACACTACACACTCAGCGGTGAAGCTGAGTAAGCATATCTAAAGCTTCGAACATCCACATAAATTGAATCTCAATTCATAATCAACCATTTGATATCATGCACCCAATATATGGTTCAAACATTCATAATATTTTCAATATTTTATTCCAAGTCATTTGATATTCAATATATCAATAATGCTCTTAAATTATTCTTAATCTAAGGCCACATCATTTTATATTCAGCTCTTAGCAATTCCTTGTCTAAGGCAGTAATTCTAACCAGGCCCTTAAACTATAAATAGTTTAATGCAAAACACAAGAATCGATAATCCACCCTATGAGTCATGTGGATTACGTACCAACCGAACAATGATTTGTCGGGTGGGTGATATCCGGTCTGGATCCCGTACGTACGTTTTAACCCGAAATATGAATTGGTCAAGTAGGTATATCTTAGAGTTCTTCTAGATATCCTTAATAATCATCATCAATATACAAGTGGGTATATCTTAGAATTGTTCTAGATATCCTTAACAATACGATTCATTAATTCAGTATTTTCACTTTAACAATTCATGATCATCATTCAAAACGTTCATCATCATTAATTCATTATAATCAATAATCAAACAATCGTCATAATGCATAATAACAAATAGCGGCCTAGTCTCGAGTGTTAACACCCGAACTTACCGTCATGCATCACATAATGTTTATATGTCACAAACATCATTTTTATTGTACAAAATCATATTTATATTGTGCATAATTAATTGGTATCAAAAATAGGATTTTAGAGCATTATTTTAGGAACATTTTCATCTAGAATTAAGGAAAATAATTTAAAATAATCAATTAATTTATAAAAATTGATTTATATAATTTTATATAATCCATTAATTCATAATAATTGATTTTTACAATTTAAATAATCAATTAATTCATTATAATCGATTTTTCCACTATAAATAATCGATTAATTAATAAAAAATCGATTTTTACAATTTAAGTAATCCATTAATTCACAATAATCGATTTTTACAATTTAAATAATCTATTAATTCATAATAATCGATTTTTACAATTTAAATTATCAATTAATTCATAATAATCGATTTTTACAATTTAAATAATCAATTAATTCATAATAATCGATTTTTACAATTTAAAGAATCAATTAATTCATAATAATCGATTTTTACAATTTAAATAATCAATTAATTCATAATAATCGATTTTTACAATATAAATAATCAATTAAATGGTACTGACTTCGAACCGCTGATTTGAATAAAATTCTAATCGATTTTTAGTAAGTAAACAATCGATTTTCGACCACTGTTCATCGTCTTCTTCCTCGAGTCAGTTTTAACATTATCATTTTTTAATCACCAAACTTCAATTTAATTATATAAAAATGTTCTCCATTGTTCACAGATCATTTTAGAGTCATTAATTCGTAATTTTAACAACAATTTCATGGTGTATGATTCTTGGTTCTTCAAACATGTCAAACACAAAACTCAACCAAACGACCGTTTATGAACGTAGAAACGATTTATATGAACATTCTAGTCACTAGATATATCTACGGTCTTACCTCGAAGTGTAATGGAGGTTTTGAAGATTTTCCGGCAAAACTTCCGGCGAGCACCACGTCTTGCTCCGGCGAACTCGACGACAACTAATACTATCAGATTACTCCCCTCACTCACAGGATTCTATTGAACTAAATTGTAGAAAGAATGGTGTAGAAAATGGGAAATGAGCTCTCCCTTATATAGGGGTTGAAGAGGGGAAGAAGACAGGTTGCATCGTCATTTCCATGATCCTGTGATCGGCTAGTGCGCTGGGAGGCGCCGTTCGCACAGTGTCCCTGATTGGGACCAATTTTGGTTCCAATCGGGGTACACTTTTTGGTCCAACTTTCTCCGAATTGAAATCCGATTGAACTGTTGGGGTCAGACAGTCAAACTCTACATAATGATATAATTTTCATATTTATTTGTAATACTTTTTCTGACATCATATTTTTGGGTGGTTGACTTTGACAGAGTCAAAATTCATTTAATGGACCTTTGTTCAATAAAATTCATATATTTAATTCATGTTATTTATTTTCACGATTTATTTCAATAAATCATTTCAAAGTTCACATTATAAACAAATCCCTAATTTGGGTCTATACTCTGGTTCCCCAAATTAAGATCATACAGTAAGTCAACATATTGAATTTATCTCTATGAGATTTATCCAGATTGTGATATTGGATATCAATATATGTTTTATTTCGGCCCAAAGCCCAACAACAATTTATTTTAATCAAAACAAATTTGATTAATTGAATAATTATTCATTAATAATTCTAGGGTATATTTTGGAGCGTTACAGGATTATTGTGGCTATAGTTTATTTGATTATAATACGGCATGCGTGTCATGACTTATCTTTTAAACTCTTGTTGTAAATCTATTTCTCTCTCTTACCTCAACCGAGGATTCTTTTCTCATGTGGTGGTTAGAAGATGAAAATATTTGAAGACCGTTTGAATAAATCTAAAAGAATGGAGATAGCCCGAAGTCCAAATGCCTAAAAGCCATTGGGAGCTATTGTTTTATTTTTCGTTTAGGGCCACAATCATTACACGTTTATTTACTGCGTTTTGTGAATGCATGTTAAATGTATGTTAAACGCTAGTAATGGACATGTGCACGGTCATGTCGATAGGTGAGATCGAAATTATAAATCCCTCACGAATATTAAGTTTGTTGCCTTCTGACGCCCGACACCTATCTGGCTATTGTGCATTGTCATGTACTCTGCCTCAGCAGAGCATAGTACGGTGTATGTTAAGCTGGTTACGGGAACCGCCATAGCGTGGTCGCTGTCGCACATTGGGTTAGACTTAACTGAGTCTTAGTCAAATGGATGGATGACTCAGAGGTAGTAAGTTGGGGTCATCAATGACAAGTCGGATGATTTTACTCACTCATCCAGCCAGGAGTTGGATCTATATGATTTAATTGGAACTCTGTTCCTAACCAAAGTAGTCTACTTGTAAGACGTGCCTTAGCCAATTGCAAGTATGGTGAAAAGGTGTCCTAGTCCGGTTGTAGTAATATTGTTCGCCCAACACCAGACCAAGAGCTGAGAGCCTGGCTCATCAGTTGGAACTATGTTCCTACCTAAATAGTTGTCTTGTAGAGTAACGCCCAAACGGAATGCAAGATAATGAAATATGGATCTTGGCCCACTAGAGGTTTCGGCAGAAATCTCCGAATCAATATCGAGGGTTATTGATTTGTTAAAAATAGTGGGAGATAATTAATTAAAGGCCTAATTAATTATTAAACATGATAGATAACCTAGTTTGCAAAATTTTCTGATAGATAAACATGATAGATGAACCTCTTAATCGTTCTTAACTGTGAGAGGAAACTCTACATCCTCGAAATGGATCCTCTCAAGACCCCTGATGCTAATGCTCGTGCGTCTAAACTCACTTCCTTCAAGAAGTATGAGGATGACGCGCGAGATGTAAAGTGTATCATTATGGCCAGTATGACCGCGGAGCTCCAAAGGCTCCACGCGGACATGGAAGTGCGTCCTATGATATAACGCTTAAGAGACCTTTACCAGGGTCAGCCCCAAAACTCGGGTATTTACGTTATCGAAGTCAATATGTCTGATATCACCTCTTGGGTGATGGATACTGGATGTGGTTCTCACATCTGTACTTCTATGCAGGACCTGCATGAATGTAGACAATTGACGGAGGGAGAGATACAACTAAAAGTCGGCAATGGCGCACTCGTAAATGCATTAGCCGTCAGAACCTATAGTTTATCTCTACCTGGTGGTCTTATATTGCATTCGAATAATTGTCTATTTGTACCTAGTATGAGCAGAAACATCATTTCTGTATCCTGGCTTGACAAAGCAGGATTTTCGTTCATTGTAAAAGACAAAACTCTTTGTCTTTAGAAATGATATATTTTATGCAAGTGCAAAAATGACCAACGGTCTCTATGTCCTTGACATGGATACCGCAATATATAATGTAGATGTTAAGAGAAACAAACCTAACAGTTTGAATCTCGCGTACCTATGGCATTGTCGTTTGGGCCACATTAACGAGAAACGCATATATAAGTTACATCGTTCCGGTGTACTTGATTCATTTGACTTCCAGTCATATGATGTATGTAAATCTTGTTTACTTGGCAAAATGACAAAGGCTCCATTCACCAGTCACGGTGAAAGGGCGAGTGACTTATTGAGCCTTATACACTCCGATGTGTGTGGTCCAATTAACACTGTTGCTAGAGGTGGTTATTCTTACTTCGTTACATTTACTGACAACCTTAGTATATATGGATATGTGTATCTCATGAAACACAAATCGGAATGCTTTGACAAATTCAAAGAATTCAAGAACGAAGTAGAAAAACAATTACGCAAAAGTATTAAGACCCTCCGCTCGGATCGAGGAGGTGAATACCTAAGCCTGGAGTTCGATGACTATCTGAAAGAGCATGGGATCTTATCCCAACTCACTCCTCTGGAGAATGGAGTGTTTGAGAGGAGAAATCGGACTTTGCTAGACATGGTCTGGAGTATGATTAGTCTGACAACATTTCCAGAATCATTTTGGGGATATGCATTAAAAACAGCACCACACACACTCAACAGAGTTCCATCTAAAGCTATCGAGAGCACACCATACGAACTATGGCGTGGGAGAAAACGGAGTTTCTCGTACTTTAAGATTTGGGGCTGTGAAGCTTATGTAAAACGTCTCATGACGTCTAGTAAGTTGGGGGCTAAATCTGATAAAGTAATTTTTGGGGGATACCCCAAGGAAACTAGAGGGTATGAGTTCTATCATCCATCCAATAACAAAATCTTTGTTGCTCGGAATGGAACCTTCCTTGAGAAGGAGTTTCTTTCTGCTATCACTAGTGGGAGAAAGGTAGACCTCGAAGAAATTCGAGAACCACAAGAAGAAGTCCCGATAGTGTTAGAACCTGAGCAAAGAGATCAAGCAATTGAACCTCAAATTGCTCAAGATATACCACGTAGGTCAGACCGAATACGTAATCCTCCGGTCAGATATGAATTTCTCATGTCTGATGAAGGTGACGTCTTGTTGGTAGATCAAGGCGAACCAGAGACCTACCTCGAGGCAATTACATGCCCCGAATCCGATCTATGGCTCGAAGCCATGAAATCTGAAATGGAGTCTATGTACACAAACCAAGTCCGGACCTTGGTTGATGCACCCGAAGGGGTAAAACCATTGGATGCAAGTGGGTCTTCAAAGTGAAGACACACGTAGATGGGAAGGTTCATACCTTCAAAACTAGATTGGTAGCAAAAGATTATAGACAAATCCACGGAATTGACTATGATGAAACCTCTTCTCCAGTTGTTATGCTGAAATCCATTCGGATAATGCTTGCGATTGCAGCCTATTACGATTACGAAATTTGGCAGATGGACGTGAAGACGGCTTTCCTTAACGGGAACCTCAAAGAGGATGTTTTCATGACACAGCGTGACGGTTTTCAAATTGCTGGTCAGTCTGCCAAAGTTTTTAAGTTGCAACGTTCAATCTATGGATTGAAACAAGCATCTCGGAGTTGGTACATACGTTTCGACGAAACCATTTCCAGTTTTGGTTTCGAGAAGAACTCTGACGAATCTTGTGTATACAAGAAGGTCAGTGGGAGTGTAATAGTATTCCTAATCTTATATGTCGATGACATATTGTTAATGGGTAACGATATTCCCGCTCTCCCTTCTGTAAAGACGTGGTTGAACGAGAACTTCTCCATGAAATACTTAGGGGATGCTAGTTATATGTCCTTGGCATAAGAATCTACCGAGATAGATCAAGAAAGTTAATAGGTCTAAATCAAAGTACATACATAGATAAAATCCTTGATCGATTTAGCATGTCTATCTCAAAGAAAAGATCTTTACCTATGACACCTGGCACGGTTCTTTCCAAGAGCCAGAGTCCTTCTACTCCTGAGCAGAAGGAACTCATGATGAAGGTTCCATACGCTTCTGTGATTGGATCCATCATGTACGCCATGATATGTACTAGACCTGATGTCTCATTCGCTTTAAGCGTGACCAGCAGATATCAGGGAAGTATAGGGGAAGCACACTCGACAGCGGTCAAGAACATCCTCAAGTATCTTCGCAATACTAAGGATGCATTCCTGGTATACAGTGGTGAGGAAGAGCTAAAGGTGGTCGGTTACACTGATGCTAGCTTCCAAACCGACAGAGACGATTCAAAATCACAAGCAGGATATTTGTTTTGCCTAAATGGCGTAGCTTTTAGCTGGAAGAGCTTCAAGGAGGATACAACCGCGATTCGACTACAGAGGCTGAGTACATACCTGCTACCGAGGCAGCTAAGGAAGCTGTTTGGATCAAGAAGTTCATTACTGAACTTGGAGTGGTTCCTAGTATTAATGACCCTATGTCGTTGTTTTGCGACAACACTGGGGCCATTGCACAAGCACAGGAACCGCGATCTCACCAGAAAACCAAACATATTGTACGACGCTATCACATCATACGAGAAATCGTAGACAGAGGAGATGTGATGATTTGCAAAGTAGATACTGACGACAACATAGCCGATCCCTTGACCAAGCCTTTAGGAAAGCTAAAGCATGAGGGTCACACTAGGTCCATGGACATTCGACCGATGCCAGATTGGCCATAGTGCAAGTGGGAGATTGTTGGAGTTGTGCCCTGATGGCCAACTGTTTATCGTTATTCTATCGTGTATAGGTAGATATAATATGTTTACACATCTCATGCTAATGTAAACAAATATTATATTCCTAGATTTATATTTAAAGATGTTTATCAAATAGTGTTATTCTGCTGATGAGACTAACATCTTGAAATAAATATTTATCTGAATGTCCATAGTCGAGTATTAACGAGAGTGGGATATCGTTAATGCATGTGAGACTAGTGTGTGTTGGATGTTTGACTTAGTCTCATAGTCAATGACAGTGTGTTCGCATCCGCACATGGGCAGATATTATCTAGAGATAATAGGATGCCAGACTAACCCATCCTAAGGATGTTGCTTGAATTTTTAGTTCATGCTCTAAGAATCTTTAGCGCGACCACGGGTGTAACTATCCTTCGACTTGAAGTATTACGTTTTCTGCATATGTGAACCCGCATGCTTTGATGCATTGTCCTAAGCCATATGAAATAAGGATGGTATACAGGCTTTGTTTTGGGTATGCCGCAGCGCGTATTCAGAAACATAGATTACGTACATAAGATTTGTCACTACTCTTTTTAAAGAGATTAATGTCTTATGGGCCCACTGATAAGTTATGACTAAGGAAATTGCATGGCCATGCTGAGATGCTTTTATGACGTCTGTTCCTATTAGTCAGACTTGATAAATCAGTGAATGACTTAATGGATACAAGTTGGATTTTATTAATCCCTTGCATTAAGTTTAGACATTGAGACAAAGGGATACAGTTACACGGAGTCTGAGTCGTGGAAAGGTTTTGACGGTGCAAACGTCTTAACTTATAATTTGGGGGCAATAATGTGTTGCTAGATACTGCTTATTGCTTATAGTATTGGTGCAGAGCAAATACTGTGGCCAGTTTTATAAGTGCATATACGGGTCACATACTTTGGACAATTTAAGGAGTAGGATTAAACAATGGGATAATAAGTAATTTGTATCATTGTAAAAATAGTAAAATAAAAATATTTTGGAATGTAATATTATATATATATATATGTAAATATTTGGTTATATATATGTATGTATGTATGTGTGTGTATATATATATATATATGCCGATTATTATATATATTATATTGAATATTTTATTTTGGTTTGTCATTTTAATTATGAAAATAATTATTTTGACATAAACTATTTAAAGTATATTTGTATACTTGTTTAAAATGATATTGGTAATTTTATTTGATTTAAAATTAATTTTATATTAATTTTTGATGTCAAATAAAATACACTTTGAACATTTGAGTGGAGAAGGATTTTAAATATCCTTCTCAAATCAAAATTTTCGGCCATATGATAAAATGGATTGACAAATTGCTAATGTTTTTCTTGATTGATAAATTAGTGGACTAATTAATTTTGTCATTTAGCTAATGACAAAATAATGGAGCATCTTTGTTTTATTTAAACAATTCACTCCATTTTGCTAATGTAGCTTTTTTTGATTTTCGGCCATTTGTGATTCTAGTGAGAGAAAATTATTTTAAGTGTTCCATTAATATCATTTTGTGTATAGAAAATATCTATAATATTTTCTAAATATTATTAGAAATATTTTCTATAAGAAATATACAAGATTATTATTATCCTAATTTTAATCTTTATATTTTATACTACTATAATCTTTACTAGCATAAAGATTGTGGTAGACTCCGGCGTTGTTCGTGTGTCAAAGTTAGAGACCAGACGCTTGAACAGTTACGTTTGCTCTTTCAACGCTCTTCTTACGACTTCTTCGTTTTTACCGCTTACGGAGAAAGGTATAAATTTTTTACTACTATAAGTTTTAGTACGTGATTCTGGGCAAGATAATCATGTTAGGATGTTAAATTTTTGTATTCCGCTGCCTATTCTTGCATGGTTACCTTTCAGCTGTTGCCCCGCGTTTTGTTGGGGAACGAAGCTGGATCCCTCAGTGTGGGCATCAACGTGTTCGTCATTGACAGGTTGGGTATTACCCTGACCGTGAGTTGAAGCTTGACTCGTTCTATAAGAATTCAAACTTTCCTAATCAGCCAACAACACATAATAGGCAAAGCTTTTTAACCCTGGCATATGAGTCTCAAGAGATGTGGTACAGCCTTTTGGAAATCATTTATTTGTGATCCGAAGATTGATTTTAAAACCATATGCTCTGATACCAAAATGTAACACCCCAACCCACATAACCCGTATACATGGGTTAGCGAACCGGGTTGTTACTAATCTGGTATCCAAAACACACGACATTTCTAAAACAATTTAAACATCCAAACAGTTCATAAAATTCAAGTATGTTATCGGAGTAAAATCAAACAGTGCAGAAGCTCAACTACTGAAAACAACATAGCTTGGGACTCATGCCCAAAAATGGATTAAGTCATTCAGAAATAAGTATAGATTCCAAATCCCCAATCAAATCCACCCACATCCCCTCCTCCTCATCGCCTTCTAGAATCGGCTCTAGGTTCATCTTCTACCTGATTACCTACGGGTAGCAAACAAACAACTATACTGTCAGTAATGACGCTGAGTGAGAAAATATCTAACGTCAAGTAAACAATCAAACAAATCCACAGTTCATAATAGTCGTGTGATATCATGCAATCAACACATATGTTACACATACAGTTCAATTCACCCAATTTACTTGGCACTTGCCTGTTTCCATTCTCCTCAAACCTGTAGATTCATCATGGTTGGTGGATCACCAAGAACCTATAATCTATTCTAGACTAAGGACTTACACTTTACTTTTGGGAGTCATGATTGTTCCCACTGGATCAGCGGGTCATGCTCAACCAACGAAGGAGTTCTCCGTTGGGTGGGTGGAATCCCCACCTGATGGATCACCAGGCAGTTCAAGGATTCCCGTACGTACGTTTTTACCTAGTTTAACTTAACCATTGGAGCCCAGCAGGCACCCACCGGGTTTATACTCTTACTTTCCTAATACTTATGTTAGTACCAAGGATTCCCTCTAGGTAGACTTACCTTGGCGAGCGCATTGGATCAATACGTGGTACCTATTTACTGTGTGCTGGATCAGCCCACTCATACTTGCAACAGCAGGGTTATATATTCAATATAATCACATATGTGTTGGATCAACATGTGTTGAATTATAGCAACTAGAGGCTACTCTGGGGTGTTGTCACCCCCTACTTCCCGTCATGCAACACACACAAGCCTCGGAATCCATCCTCGACAAAACATGATTTACTGTCCAGTTCAGGTACCTCACGGTACCCTTAGTAGTAAGGCGTACCGTCCCCATGGTACTAAAGTACCGTCCCACGGTACGTGGGTACTGACCGAAATGTATGTTACCCCGCACGGTATGCCTGTCACAGTAGCCTCTACCGGCAGGGCGGTAGGGCCTACCGTCCGCCCGGTACTTGGTACCGGTTGGTGAAAGATATCACCAGAGGGAGGTTCGAACTAGGGAGGTAATGGTACCTTGGTACCGTCTCGACGGTACCGACCTACCATGCATCTGCCGCGACAAATACCTAAACACTGCACCAACTCGTTTTCCGTTCAATAACCAACCCCGATTCTCTCAATTCAGCGTCAAACATGCTAATAAACACATATTACACATTACCAAGTCATATCACACCAATTCATACGCCTAGTTCATACGTTCTAACCGTAGATTTCATCAAAAACCCAAGAATAATTTCTAAATTATTATATCATATAGGTTTACATGCAATTCAATCATCGCAGCGATTACGAACGTAGATTTCAAACCTAATTGCTTACTCTACCGTTAGAGTTTCACGTACTCATCTCGAAGCAATGAAGGATTAAACTATGATCAACTTTAACGAACGACGGTAAAGGTGAGGCTGCGACGTTCCTCTTCTTCTTATTCTTCTTCCTCTTCTTCTTGGGGCGCTGCAGCAATTATCGACAGAGAGAAATCGGGAGAGGCGTGCGATTATGGGGCGGCATGCATGGGAGTACATTTATATTATAGGGTTTTGTGCTTCGTAATTAAAATACGTACCTCGGGAAAATTACACATTTCGGGCCAACTAGCTCCGAATTCAGATATGTTTGCACCGTTGGATTCGTCTTGTTGAACCCAACACATCAGTATAACTTTTAATATTTATTGACAAATATCTTAAATAAACTCCGGGTCCGTCTCAATAATTAATTAATTATAATGAATCAATTAATTCTGTTAGGCTGGATTTGGGGCGTTACAGGGACACAATTAATACACATGAGATGGCAATTGCGATTAGCGGTATTCAATCATCAAGTTGTTTTGAGTCATACTTTACAAAATACTTTTTTCGAATTACGTTTATTTCAAAATATTCGAATATTTTCCTCAATAGTATTCTTTTACATTCCTCTACGAAGGATAGGTGAGACAAACATAATAGTAGTTCTACTTTTTCAACTGAATATTCTCGCAACACTTTTTATATATATATCTCTAACTGTTTTTCCTAGTTGACCAATTAATACATTTCTTAGGTCATATTTTCTTCAACTTATTCTTATTACTTATTACTTATTACTTTTCCTTATTTGAATCAGATCAAATACATTCCTTATTTACCTTCGTTTTGATTTCTAAAACGTATATAAGAGCATATAATGTGAAAAACTTTATAGGGAATAACATCAAAATAACTAGGACTAATGTCGACGAAGGTTGACCTTTTTGTTAGGCGACTCAGCATGTGTTACCATCCTAATCATTCATTGACTTCGTTTGGTGATTTAATTGGAGATAGAATAACTAGTTTATTATCAAATTTCTGACCTGAAAATTTTCTTGAGTGGACTTTGAGGTTCCGCTGTGCTGTGCCACTGTCTTTTTTGCATGATACCCATCGCTTTCACTCTTGGAGTACGGCATAGAAACATTCTTCGTAGAAATCAAAATGTTCTTGAGATCTAATACTTGGGCGGAACGAGTTTCGTTCAACTTTTGGAAATGTCAAAGAAGTGGGAGAAAGATCAAAAACTCAAAGATCACACGATCAATGAAAAGATGTTTTGGAAGGGTTTTTATGGAAACGCTTTAATGACCTTTTTCCATTGGACCGTGCTACAGTGCACCCACCATTGCCTCCTTTGCTGCCTCCTTATTTAACCTATTTTTTTACCTTTTCTCTTTCTTTTTTTTCTTTTGTTCTTTCCTCTACGTCGCTGCCTGGCGGCTCGGCTTTTCCGCGCAAGCCACCCGCACCACTCTTCTCTCCATTTTCTGCGCTCTCCTTCCTACAAGGCAGGTAATATCTTCTTTTTCTTATCTTCCTCTTCATATCTCTGATGCGTCAACCCCTGTAGACCACATGATTTTGGTGGTGAAGAAGAAGACCTGGTTTCATGTGATTTGCAGCCCAGTTATAAGTGTTGATATTTAGACCACATTCTATATTCATTTGAATTAGTGAAAAAATATTGTTTTGGGAGAAAGATCAAAAACTCAAAGATCACACGATCAATGAAAAGATGTTTTGGAAGGGTTTTTATGGAAACGCTTTAATGACCTTTTTCCATTGGACCGTGCTACAGTGCACCCACCATTGCCTCCTTTGCTGCCTCCTTATTTAACCTATTTTTTTACCTTTTCTCTTTCTTTTTTTTCTTTTGTTCTTTCCTCTACGTCGCTGCCTGGCGGCTCGGCTCTTCCGCGCAAGCCAGCCGCACCACTCTTCTCTACATTTTCTGCGCTCTCATTCCTACAAGGCAGGTAATATCTTCTTTTTCTTATCTTCCTCTTCATATCTCTGATGCGCCAACCCCTGTAGACCACATGATTTTGGTGGTGAAGAAGAAGACCTGGTTTCATGTGATTTGCAGCCCAGTTATAAGTGTTGATATTTAGACCACATTCTATATTCATTTGAATTAGTGAAAAAATATTGTTTTTGAATTAGTGAAAAAATATTGTTTTGTTTTGATGTTACAGAGATTAAAGTTCTGTGAACCTAGTGTTTGTCCTTGTTGTAGGATCGTTTTTCTGGAACTTCCCAGTGGGTCACCCATCCTCGGACTACTCCCATTTCAGCACGCTTAACTACAGAGTTCTGAAATTAAAGAGGTGCCAAATGCTTCCTAAAACCAATTGGTGATAGGAAGGTGGACACTTTATATTTAACTACATCTCTCTGTACCCCAAGCCGAGGTGGATTCCTATAGGGCACCCCCTAGAGTTCACTACGGCAGTGCGGAGCCCCACTACTGAGCGGTGGATGGACAGGAGGGGCTTCGCAAGATACACAACTCGTGTACCTCGTCAGGTTGGGCTGTCAGTACCCGATACCGTGACTAGCACAGTAGCGAATCCCTAAGGGTGATCGATGGTCCCCCATAAGACCAACAATCTCCCCCCCCCCCTCCCCCCCCAGCGACACCCGGGGGGATTCGAGCCTGCTTCCTCGCTCCGATACCAATTGTTAGAATAAGTGTCCTTCACTAGAGTGGGGGTGAATAGTGAGGCACGAGATTGTTTATAAATTTTCGCGGAATAAAAATCGCAGGGATAAAGTAAAGAGCGGAATAAAAAGGAGTAAAGGGAGCACACCAAGATTTACCCTGGTTCACCACAACTTGTGGCTAATCCAGCCTCCCGAGAGACTCTCTCGAGCTACACTACTTCCGTTAAGCTTACAGGTGCTTAACAAACCGTTACAACCTGAGAACTCGAGTCCCACGAGCCTCAATACACTTGCTCGGAGATACCGCACTCCAAGACTTCAACCCGAAGGAAAATACCTTTCCTTCGTACAACCAAGGGAAACAAGCTTCCCTAAACGTGTTTACCACACTAAGAACACTCAAGAACAAGACTCTCTTTAAGAGTAGATGTTGAGTAAACTATATACGCTCAAGAACAACTCAAACTTCACAAATTGGCTCTAGAAAGCTATGGAAAATAATGTTGTTTGGATGCAATGATAATATGAATAAAGTGAAGTGAATTGATGATAAAAGCAGACCCAAACACCCCTTTTTATAGTGCCAAAATAGGCTCCAACGGACCAATACATTAAAGGGGTGATTGGCTGGATTTATGGGATTGAATAAATTTGGGATCTGCAGGATATTGGCTTCCCATCGATGTTTGGAACTTACCCATCGCTGGTAAGCCAATTTTCCTTCAGTTTTGAAGCCAACGGTTACCTACCCATCGATGGGTAGATGCTTCCCATCGCTGGGTGGGAGGTTGACTTTCAAATAAGGAAAGAATCAGCCTTAAATGACTCGCAACGGTCATGCCTAACCATCGATGGTTAAGCCTTCCCATCGCTAGGTTCCCATCGATGGGTAAAGCTTCCCATCGCTGGGTAAGGGCATTCTGCCTTGTGGTAATGTTGCACCAAGGCTTTAACAGCGATGGGTAGAACTTCCCATCGCTGTTTGGCATGGTTCTTGAAATCAGTTTCGTTGAGGGACTGCTTACCCATCGATGGGAAGATCTTCCCATCGCTGGGTGGCATGATTCTGGAATCTCGGGATCACTTACCCATGCATGGGTGAAATCTACCATCGCTGGGTAGATGGCTAGCCCAGAACCATGGCCTAGCTCACCGGCGCTGAAACCCGACCGAAAAATGCAAAGTTCTCCAAAGTAAAAACTAAGTATATAAAACACTTATTTAATGTATTTTGATGTCAAAACAAGCTTTGTAAGTTGAAAACCACGTCGTTAAGGTAAAAACCACGGTTGACCAAGTCAACACTGTACACGGGTGGTTTTCACCAAAAGACAAAACCGAAAGGTGGTTTTCATGATGTTTTGATTGGAGAACCATTTAAATTCATTCAAAAACAATTCCGACACAAAAAGACTCGAAAACCACTTCATTTAAGTAAAAACCACGGCTAGCTAAAGTAATGCCGTTTCACATGGTTTTTATCAAACGACAAAAAACGAAAGGTGGTTTTTGAAGTGTTTTTGAAGAAAAACTATTTAAATATGCCTAGAAGTAAAAACCAGTCATAAAAAGTTGAAAACCATTTGGTTAGTTCAGACCCCAAAAACCAACGCCGAAAACCGAATGCCGAATGCCGGTTTCTGAAACCCGAACGCCGGATGGCTTGGTTTTTGGTTTGGGCGAACACCAAGTGTTTTTAATGTTTTATACATCTTTGAAAAACATTTTTATGATGTGTGAAATGCATTGAAAAGAATTTTAGCCTAAAGAGTCAAGGTGTAGAGATTGGATCGGTCTTGATCACAATAAAGACCGACTCAACGATGCTAAGACTAAGGTCTTCGTTCTTGGTCTTCGTTTGGCTCTTGTTCTCTTTCTTATCATCTTTGGTTCTCGCCTTGTATATTCAATGATTTGTCTCGTTCACGGCGGTTTGGCATTATCAAAACCTGTCATAACAACGAACGCGGCTTTAGTACGAAAACGTGATAAACCCGTGTTTCAACAATTTCCCCCTTTTTGATAATGGCAAACAAGACGAGGTTATGCATAGGAGGATTATTTTGAAAAAAATGTTCCCTCTTAATAGATGCAATTTAGAAATAATTCTCCCTCAATCTATGCATAACCTTTATATCTTCCCCCTTTTGACATTAGCAAAAAGCACTTCAAAAAATTGTAAAAAAAAGAACTCCTTGAAAATTGATGTTTGATACTGAACATCGATGTTTGAAAATGTCCTAGAGCATCAATTGTCAACAATATCGTAAAACGAGCTCCCCCCTTGATGCGGTTCATTGGGTTCCGTGCTTGGAGCATCCACTACAGGTGTGTAGTCTTCAAGCACACCCTTTTGTGTATCTAGTAATACCATTGAGGTACCCAATAGCTTTTGGGTCCTTGGGGGTTAGGCAAATAAAAATCATAATCATAATTATAAGAAGTGTCCCTATGTTTAGCAAAACGCACGGGAGCTATGTGTCCTATCTTAGAACAATAATGACATACTACGTTTGGATTATGCATATGCCTAGGTTGGGCCAAAAACTTTCTAGGTGATCTAAAATCATTATTCATAGAATTATTAACTAAATTCCTAGACTCATTTCTAGGTTGTCTCAAAATATTTCTACCATTTGTAAAAATCCTAGAGTCAATTCTAGGTTGTCTCACCTTGTTGCTTTTATTCTTTCTAAAATTAATTTGTTATACCTAGGATTATTAGTTCTTCTAGGTGGTTTATCATTCTTAACTTCTACCTTAATTTTTTTCAATGGTGCTCTTAAGTTCTACATTCTCTACTTTTAAAGACTCACAAGAGGAACAAGTAGAACTTTGGTCAAAGAAAGAATCTTCATTCATTGCCTTAATTTTATTTTTGAGGTCAAAATTATCATTTTCCAAAAATTTATTTTCCTCTTCCAAAGCATGAATTTTTGCCTTAGCCTCTTTGGCAATTTTTGAAGATTTCTTTAATTCACCAAATAATTCTTGAAAGGCTTCTTGTAATTCTTCAAATGAGAAAGATTTAGAAGCACTTACCTCTCCATTTCGTTCATCAGCCATAAGACATAAGGTGGCAGTTTCGTCACCAGAACTTTCCGAATCCCATGCCATGTATGCTCGTTCCTTCTTTTTCTTTTCCTTGCGGTTTGGGCAATATGGCTTTATGTGGCCAAGTTCTCCACAACCAAAGCACGTTGGAACAGGTTCCCCCTTTCTTTTACAATCTCGGGACCCAAGTTCTTCCTTCAAAAACTCTTGGAACTTCTCGAGCAAGTTATAAGAAGGATTATGGTCATCGCTATCGGAGTCACTTACCTCTACCCTTTTTGAGGATGAGGCTTTGAGAGCGAGACCGGGACTCTTGTCAAGAGAAGGTTTAAGAATAGTGAATTTATAAGTTTTAAGATTACCTCGAAGACCATTGATGGTGACATTGGTGTTACCAATCGACTCATATATGGCATCAGCTTTTGAACGCCATTCCGGTGTTAGGCTCCGAAGGATTTTTCGAACAAGATCTTTGTTCGAGTATGTTTTACCAAGGACATGGAGATCGTTGATGATCTTTAAAAATCGGTCGAACATTTAATCAACGCTTTCAATTTCCTTCATTTTAAACAACTCATATTCATGGGTTAGAAAATCAATTTTAGCTTCACGGACTTGAGGCGTACCTTCGTATGTCACTTCAAGCTTATCCCACATTTCTTTTGCGGTGGAGCAAGAAGAAATTTTCCGGTAGTCATCCGGATTAATTGCACAAAAAATCATGTGTTTAGCTTTTTAAAAAGCTTCTACCTTCTTGATGTCTTCAGCATCATATTCTTCCTCCTTCTTTGGGATGGTGGTTTCACCAACCTTTTTCATTGGCATCGTCTCACTTTTTTTGATGATTAACCATAGTTGGAAGTTGATTGACCGAATGTAAATCCTCATTCGTTCCTTCCAATAGGTGTAGTTTGTTCCATCGAAGAGTGGAGGTCTAACGGTGGAGTGTCCTTCACTTAATCCTGCATACGACATTCTCAACAAAAAAATATAGATCGTTCTCTCAACCGGTTAAGGCTTGTAGAGAGTTAGGCTCCGATACCACTTGTAGGATCGTTTTTCTGGAACTTCCCAGTGGGTCACCCATACTCGGACTACTCCCATTTCAACACGCTTAACTACAGAGTTCTGAAATTAAAGAGGTGCCAAATGCTTCCTAAAACCAATTGGTGATAAGAAGGTGGACACGTTATATTTAACTACATCTCTCTGTACCCCAAGCCGAGGTAGATTCCTATAGGGCACCCCCTAGAGTTCACTACGGCAGTGCGGAGCCCCACTACTGAGTGGTGGATGGACAGGAGGGGCTTCGCAAGATACACGACTCGTGTACCTCGTCAGGTTGGGCTGTCAGTACCCGATACCGTGACTAGCACAGTAGCGAATCCCTATGGGTGATCGATGGTCCCCCATAAGACCAACACTTGTCACAGATGCTAATAATCTGTATGCACTCTTGCATTTGGTGTGTTTTTGTTTTCTTCATAGTCAGGCATTGTACTATATTAAAGGTGCTGTTTTTTTGCATAGAAAAACCCGAAACCGAAAGAAGGTAGAAAAAATGATAACCTACCTAATAAGAGGAAGAAAATGGATGCGTCTGAGATCTTTGCATCACAACGGCAGCATGCTTGGCCCGTGCAAGACGAAGATGGTGTTTACGACCTCACCTTGGGAGGTCTGGAGCTTGGCATTTCACTACATTGACTTTTAATTGTCCTTTTTTGGCATCAGATCTAGAACTTTGCTCTCATTTTTGGATTGAGCATGGGAACTGTATTTCACATAGCTTTTTGCTTTTTGTGTAAAGTATGTAACAAATATGATAACTTTCTCTGAGTTCCATGCACATAAACTGATGTAAACCTGATGTAACTCTGTTTTTACATACATTAAGTCTTTGTGAAGTGTGTGAAACAGACAGTTTTTCCATGTGAGCCCGCTGAAATCTAATGTATGTGTTTTAACTTTCTTTTTACCTTTACAAGACCCCCACATATGTGATAAGATTCTGAAGATGGTGTATGTTCATAAAGTTATGTAACTCTGTCGTCACATACATTAAATTTCTGTGAAATGGATAGAATAGACAGTTATTCTCTGTGAGGGCTCTGAAAGTAAAATTGTAAATCAGTTATAAACTAATGTAAATCAGTCATCACATACATTAACACATTGTGCATTAACAAGTACAAATTCATGATTATAAAAGCCCCATTACAAAGCTTTCATAAAAGCCTAAAGTGTTTCCCCAAAAAATACATTACAAAGCACATAAACCATTACAAAGAGTTTCACAAAAATTAAAGACCCCTAAAATTGTAAAGTAAAAATGCTAAATGTAGAAAGAATATTTTCATTGATGATTTGTGTTAATTACATGTGTATTTATACAAGAGATCTCAATCCTAATTATGGTAGGAGAGACATAGTAGGAAGGTAATACAATTATGGTAACACTATAATACAAGAATAATTAAATGTAAATAATATATTTAACATGCTCCCGGCTACTCGGATGTGGAAGCGGTTTGATACCCAAGCTATTTCGGAAGTCAAGGAACAGGAGTGAGGGCAGTCCTTTGGTGAAGATGTCAGCATACTGGGAGGAAGATGGAACGTGCAAGACCCGAACGTGATCGAGCGCCACCTTGTCACGTACGAAGTGTATATCGACCTCCACATGTTTTGTACGCTGATGCTGGACGGGATTGGTGGAGAGGTAGACTGCGCTGACATTGTCGCAGAAGACAAGAGTGGCACGCTGGAGAGGTTGCTGCAGCTCAAGGAGAAGATTACGCACCCAAGTGGTTTCGGCTACGGCGTTGGCTACAGCCCTGTACTCAGCCTCAGCGCTTGATCTCGAGGTGGTTGCCTGTCGTTTGGATGACCAGGAGATCAGGTTATCCCCCAAAAATACGCAGTAGCCTGAGGTAGAGCGCCTGGTGTCCGGGCAGCCAGCCCAGTCTGCGTCAGAGTAGGCCTGGAGAAAGTCTGTGGCCGATGGTGATAGATGAATGCCGTGAGTGGTAGTGCCACTTAGATATCGTAGAACGCGCTTCATGGCAGTGAGATGAGCATCGCGGGGTGCATGTAGGTGGAGGCAGAGCTACTAGACTGCATAAGTGATGTCAGGTCGCGTGAAGGTGAGATACTGTAGTGCTCCCACAATGGACCGATATAAGGAAGGATCTGGGAGTACTGTGCCTGTGGAGGAGGATAACTTTGCCTTCGTGTCGATCGGGGTATTGATAGGGCGACACGAGAACATCCCGGCACGCTTGAGTATGTCATGTATGAACTGGGTCTGGTGAAGGAAGAGTCCTGCAGAGCTGCGCTGAACATTAATACCAAGGAAGAAGTGTAGATCCCCCATGTCTGTCATGGAAAATTCTGTCTTAAGCTGATGGATGAGGCTCTGAAGGAGTGATGATGAGGAGGCAGTGAGGACGATGTCGTCCACGTAGAGGAGGAGGTAGGCTGTTCCCGTGGTGTGGGAGAAGACAAAGAGTGATGTGTCAGCCTTGCAACCCCGGAAGCCAATGGACTGGATGAAGCCTGCAAATCTGTGGTACCACGAGCGTGGGGCTTGCTTGAGCCCATAGAGTGCCTTCTTGAGTTTGCATACATAGTGAGGTCTGGCGGCATCCTGAAACCCAGAAGGCTGGCTGGCATAAACTGTCTCCTGAAGGTGCCCATGTAGGAACGCGTTTTTGACATCAAGCTGGTGGATGGGCCAACTTCGAGACAGGGCAAGGCTAAGGACGATTCGAACAGTGGCTGGCTTGATGACAGGGCTGAAAGTCTCGTCGTAGTCGACACCAAAACGCTGATTGAAGCCACGGACCACCCAACGAGCCTTATACATGGATAACTCACCGAAGGGGCCAAATTTGTGTCTGAAGAGCCATTTACTGGTGATTATGTTTTGTGAGGGGGAGGGGGGGTACTAATTCCCATGTGTCATTCTTAATCAAAGCATTAAATTCATCACACATAGCAGCATGCCAGTTAGGATCTTTAAGTGCACTACGGTAGGTTGGGGGGAGGGGTGAGATGGGGCCAGAGGTGTTGAGATTAAGAATTTGTTTGGGACAAAACACCCCAGATTTGGATCGGGTTTGCATGGGGTGTGTACTTGGGTTGGGGCCAGGGGGTGGGTTGTGGGCTGGCACTGGGTTTGAGGAGGAAGGGGGGTGGGGCTGGGCCTGGAGAAGGGGCTGGGTGGGCTGGTCCGAGAGGGGGGAGGGTGGCGGGCTGGGCTGTGAGTGAGGCCGGGGGGGTAGGTGAGGGCGGGCTGGGCAGATTCTGGGATTGGGCTTGGGAGGATGGTGGGTTGGACGCTGGGCTGGAATGGGGCGGGGAGGGGATGGGTGGCGGGCTAGGGATCGGGTTGGAGGGCTGCTTTGGGTGTTGGGCGGGGAGGTGTAGGGAGGGTAACGGGGTGTCGTTCTCCGTGTCGTCAAGGAAACGAAGGTCGTGGTGGTTAGTCGGATGGGCGAATGGGAAGGAGGATTCGTCAAAGATGACATGGCGAGATATGATGATTTTGTTGGTGTCAAGATTAAGACAACGGAAGCCACGTTGGTTGATCGGGTAGCCGAGAAAAACGCAACGGGCGGAGCGTGGTGCAAGTTTGTGAGGTGTCGTTGCAGCGAGGTTGGGGTAACAGAGACAGCCAAAAACACGTAGGTGAGAGTAATCGGGAGGGGTGCGATAGAGAATGGTGTGAGGGATGGCATTATTTAGTGTGGTCGTGGGGGTAATATTGAAGAGGTGGGCCGCCATGTGAAGGGCTTCGACCCAGAATTCGGGGGGGAGTTGGGCTTGGAAGAGAAGGGTTCGGACAGTGTTGTTGAGGGTACGAAGTGTGCGTTCGGCTCGACCATTCTGTTGGCTCGTATGGGGGCAGGAAAATCGAAATAAAATGCCTAAGGAGTCAAAAATGTTTTTGAGTGGAGAGTTACGATATTCAGTTCCATTGTCACATTGTACTGTTTTAATTGTAGTATTAAAATGATTTTTCACATAAGCTGCAATGGAGTTTAAATGAGAGGTGGCATCACTTTTATGTCGTAACGGAAAAACCCATAAGTAATGAGAAAAATCATCCAATAATATCATATAAAACTTAAAGCCAGTGACACTAGGAACAGGAGATTGCCATAAGTCTGTATGTAATAATTGAAAAGGAAAATGAGAGACTCGACTAGAATTATAAAACGGGAGGCGCACATGCTTTCCCAATTGACACGCATGACATAAGGTAGGTAAATAATTTGAAAAATATGGAAGAAGATGCGAGACGCCACGGAGAACTGCTGGACTGGGATGACCTAGACGCCGGTGCCAAGTTTGAGAATCGACGCCGGTGACATAGGCATGGGCAGGAGCGGGTTGGCCGACGAGGTAGAGGGGGCCTGCATTATTGGACCGATGCATCACGGTTCCCGTCCGACGATCCTTCACAGAAAAACCATGAGCATCAAATTCAACAGAGCAGTTATTTTCACGAGTAAATTGACGGACAGAGATAAGATTGTCGGTGATTTGGGGGAGAGACTAAAACATTTTTGAGAAAAAGGGGGGGTCAGTGGGAAGGGTGTGGCTACCAACAGCCGTAGTGCGTACTCTAGATCCATTTCCGACAGTGATATATAATGGTGAATTTAAAGTTTGAGAAGAGACATGAGAAATAGTACCTGGGTTAGACGAGATGTGATGGGAGGCACCGGTATCCATAAACCAAGTAGGCTCGCGGAGGGACATTGTGTCAAAGTGGTGGGCTAAGGCTGTGGGGTTAAGGGTTTCGGTGGTAGGATAGGTTGTGTGGGTGTGGGGGTACAACACTGCCGTGGGTTGAGGGGGGTTGTATGGCTGCGGGTTGGGGTTTGGGTGGGTGGGGGGGTACGGGTAGGGTGATGGGGGGTTTGGGGTGATGGTGTGGTAAGCATAGGCTTGATAGGGGTGAGGGGAGGGGGTGGGCCGTGGGCCTAACAGCCCTGGGTTTGGGTTCGGGTGTGGTGAATTCCAGGTATAGTAGCCGTCGTTGGGTGGTCGTTGCCGCGATCCGTTTGAGCCGCTACGACCTCGACCTCGTCCCCGGTTTCCACCGCCACGTCCGTGACCCCGTCCATAGCCGCTGCGCTGCCCGGAGGAGCCATCCCCGTAGCCGCTGCCAAAACTGCCCTAGGACCCGCCGGAGAAGCTATTGCCCGGCGACTGGTGGCCGCCGCCATAACCCCCCGGTATGTGGAGAGCTGCCCGAACGTGCTACGAGGGCCGATGAGCCGTGATTGTCCAGCGATGCCCGTTGCCGTTCCAACAATAGGAGAGCCGAGCGGGCTTGGAGGAACGTAGGCAACGGATCCTGGAATTGAAGAAAGGAAGTTTGAGCCTGAAGATCCTCCGGTAACCCTCGTAGCATCTGAAGAACGAGTTGGTGCTGTGATACCGGCGCATCAACATCGTCTAGCCAATCGGCGATGTTGAAGAGATTCTGACAGTAGGTAGCCATGGGGGTGTTGCCTTTGATGGTGGTGCGGAATTGGTGCTCGAGTTGCATGGCCCGAGCATGTTTGTTGTCATGGAAGAGATCGTGAATAACCTTCCAGAGAGAAGCTGCAGAGGTGGTGGAGGAGATGACAAGATCCGAGACTTCGTCGGTGATGGTAGAGAGAATCCAGCCCTGGAGGAGAGTGTCCAGTTGGAACCATTCATCGTCGTCTTTAGAGATGGGGACGACGGAGCCATCGAGGTGCCGATGGAGATTGAAGCGCCGAACTAGGAGGAGAAACAATCGAATCCACTTTTTATAGTTGGGTTGTGAGAGGCTGAGTTGAATGGGAACGTGGAGTTTTACGATGGAGATGGTGGTGAAAGCAAGGTGGGGAGATTTGGAGGTGGTATCTTGAGATGTGATTACACTTTCTGCTTTATCGGCCATGGTGGAAAGAGGGAGGGAGTTCGCCGGCAGAGAAGAGCAGCGAGAGAGAGAGAGAGATCGGCGTTGGGGAAGAGAGCCGAAGGAAGATGCGGCACTGGGAATTTTAGGTTTAGGGTTTAATTGGCTCTGATACCATGTAGAAAGAATATTTTCATTGATGATTTGTGTTAATTACATGTGTATTTATACAAGAGATCTCAATCCTATTTATGGTAGGAGAGACATAGTAGGAAGGTAATACAATTATGGTAACACTATAATACAAGAATAATTAAATATAAATAATATATTTAACACTAAATATTGGGTGTTTTCCTTCCACGCCATAACCTAGCTGCAAATTGACATCAGAAATCAGCCATGTGTTCAGAACTTTAGTCCGGGCTTAATGCAAAAAACAGCCGTAAGACTTGAATTAAATGTATTAACTGAACAAATTTTCATTTGGAAAGAAATGAATAGCGGGTGGACAAAACACTCCCTCCAAACACTGCTTTCGGGACAAAGTCCAATAACAAGTGGGGTACATGCTAAGGACCATGCTACATTTACACCAAAAAATGTACATATAGCTTAATCCAAGATCTAAAGTGTTTCCCCAAAAAATACATTACAAAGCACATAAATAATTACAAAGAGTTTCACAAAAATAAAAGACCCCTAAATTCAACTTCATAAATAAAATACATCATCTTCTTCTGACTCCTCATCATCTTCCTCAGCACCTCCCCTCCTTTCTCTCTTCTGTCTCTGAATTCTAACAGAGCATCAGAATCCTGTGTACAAACAAGAGCAGAAACCATATATATTCTCAGACAGTGACTGTAGGTATTATGTAAATTCACAGAGGTTAAAAGTCAGTGAATATATTACCTTCTTTTTTTTGCAAATCACGAAACATATTTCACAGACAATAATCTTATATGAAGTTCAAATATTTCACGAAACATATTTCACAGAAATCAATTTTTTTAAAAAGAAGTAAATACTTGAGTATATCATAAACTGGATCCTTGAACTGCCCATGATTATTACTTTTTAAACCATGGTTAGGGCATATGGTCTTTGATACTTCGGAACTGTCCGAAAATCATTAATTACTACGGAGTATTTACTAAAGATGCTAAAATTCCAATGTAGAATAAGATCCAAGATCTGAACCCCCCTAGGGTTTATATCAATTTTAGAAACAGAGAGATCAAGAAAGAGACCAAGGAAAGGGAAGTTAGGGTCAGTACTTGTTCGAAGGGGTGGGCCTGCCGGCGCTGGAGCTGGAGGGGTGGGCCTGCCGGCGCTGGAGCTGGAGGGGTGAGCCTGCCAGCGTTGGAGCTGGAGGGGTGGGCCTGCCGGCGTTGGAGCTGGAGGGGTGGGGCTACCGGCGCTGCTATGCTCTCGACGGAGAAGAAGGACGTGGAATTGGAGTTGTCCGAATTCTGTCACTTGTGGAGGTTGAAGTTGGAGAAAGGAGATTTGGGAATTTTGGGGAAGAAGGCGGGAGAGGAAAAGACTAAGAAAAAAGGAAAATTGAAAAAAAAAATTAAATATATTGGGTAGCATGCTTGGAGGCACATGTGTTGTCTCTTTAGCATTCTCCTTTTCCATTTTCAAGAAAGAAAATATTAGGGTGCCACCACATGTGTGCTACCATGAGTCCACCTGAGACAAACAATGATCTGTAATCCCATTTCCTTCGAGAAACGCGTCTCATTTACCCATTTCCTTCGATTCACCTTTATGGGTAATCACATCCACTTATCCGCCTTCTCCATCCCGTCATCCCTAATTTCACAGTTTACAAAGCCTCTATCGAACGGACTGATGTTCCTAGATACGGAGTAGCTCCGGAATCCAACAGTTGAGAAAGTCCCTATCGAGCACCCTATGAAATGGGTTCAATTGATGCGCCCACTCGAGCTGAGAACGGTGCTGTGAGTCCAGTTCTCAACGGCGCTGCCCATGGCCAGATCGCCGGAAACGGAGGTGTCCAGTCCCCCGCGGTGGAATCCAACGGAGTCTCAACAGAGAACGAGATCTTGAAAAGGTGGAAGTCGAACATGCTACCGCTTGAAGTGGGAACGCGTGTGATGTGCCGTTGGAGAGATGGCAAGTATCACCCCGTGAAAGTCATCGAACGTAGGAAAGTACCCTCAGGCGGAAACAATGACTACGAATACTACGTTCACTACACAGAATGTAAGTAATTTGTCTTTTTTTCATTTGGCAATTTTGAAAGTTCTTAATGAGGGATATTGCACCCGTTAAACAATGACATTGCTTATTCAATTGGCTAAGGCTTCCTAGCTATTCCCTCTCCTGTCAATCTGCATGTTTGAAAATTAAGGTTTTGAAAATGAAGTCCTATTGCTCGTGAATAAGATAAGGCATTTTATGGCTATTAGTGTACATACTGTACATTTTTTGAGTTGTTTTGTTGTATTTTGTTGGCTCCTGTCTCTCTTTTAGCTACTTGTGATATTTTTGTTGAAGTAATACATTTTAATAATTAGGTTTGTTTTTAAATGAGTACTGAGTGAGTGACTGTTTTAATAGCTCTATCCATTTGCTCTTTGGATGGCACAATACTGTTACTGCAGTTTAGTTTTATGGGTTCATTTGTCCATGTCCCAATGGAATGGTGGAAAGAAGGCCCCAACCCAACAAAAAGAAGTTTAGTGTACTTTTGAACATATATTTTCATTACTATATTTAAAATTCAATGCATAATGGAAGAAATACTAAATGAGAATGCCATGAACCACTATGCTTTTTTAGATATAGTTTCATGAGCACAAACTAATCATGAATGCTTTACATGGTTTGTAAATGCAAAACCATTAACGACAATAATCATAATAAGGTCAATATGGTTTTTGTAACATTAGTGATTTTGAATAGGTTTTCTTGTGATGCTATTGGTTTCAAATAGGTTTTCTTGTGACATTAATATCTAAAATATCATATAAAATTTAACCCTCTAAATTCTGTGACCTAAAATAGGGTTCGATCTTGTTACCCTAGATGACCGACCTTGCGTGAATGCGTGGATAACATGAGAAACTTTTGACCTTTGAGTGATTGATTTTTTTTAAATTCCAAACTGTTCCAACTGGTTTAAGCTTGGAAAGAGAAGGATCCCAGATCCTTAATTGAAGTATATATGTATGCTATTTATGCCCACAGTTTACAGTCTTCTCCTTAGGCAGGCTATCTCAATTGCTAGGATGCTATTTTGCAAGGTACAGTCTTAGAGAAATACACTATAATCAACTACCATTGATTATACTTTACTAGAATGACGGTAAAGTCAATTTATCATTCATATAGTATTCCAATCACGATGAACACCTTTTTTATATTGATTTTGAAGACGACTCTGTTACTTTTACATGATTTTTGGTTCATAAAATTTAAATTCTACAATTATGAATAAAATTCCATGAGGAATGAAATAAAGGAGGGATATCAGATATGAACTCTATTGTTTAAAAAATTAACAAAAGGATGGTGTTAAATGATTTGGTTAGTTTAGGGAGGGAAAAAGGAATATATACAGTAAAATGACTAAAATTGCACAAAAATATCGCATATATGATATACTCTTATCAATTAGTATTGAATAATAAACATACATATAAGCAGTAAATAGATGAAATGGATGAGAAGATAATTGGATTGATTCACATCCAATAAAAGCGATGAGTTTTGGTACCTTGGATCCATCACCTCTGCCACTTGGAGCAGCTTGGGCAAAGTGGGGCGAGCTTCTTGTGTCCTTTGTGACAAGCGCATATCAACCAACTTAAAAAGAAAGTTTTTATCATACAATGGTTAGACCGGCTACGTTGTATGAAGCAAAGTGTGGAGCCGTTGAGTGGTGAAGAAAACTCACGTTTGACTACTCCAAGTGGCAAAGATGAGGATGCTAAGGTAGAATGAAGTTATATGGGGATTGGGGGTAGGATGAGAGTGGTCTCTATGGAGGATAAACTGGCTACCGAAAACTATATTGAGATGGTTTGAGTACGTGATGAGGAGAAGTACAAATGCCCTTGCCCCTTGCTAGGAAGCGCAAAAGGCTTATGGTGGGAGAGGGGGGGGGTGTGAGGATTGTTAATGACTTCAGGAATTTATAGAGGTGGCTGGGTTGACCTTTGGGGCTTAGCATGTGCTTCATGCAGGTGTGTGTCTATGTCTTAGCCTGTAGCTTCTGCATATGTGTTCTGTGACTGAGCTTTTTTTAGTTTCTAACTTGTACCCTTGGTCTGTGCTCTTAATTTGTTTTTGCTACTTTTGTTTCTTGTTCTGCTCCTTTATTTTGAGCCAGGGGTTCAACGGCCAATCTATTTTTCAACCATAGTTATGA
Source organism: Cuscuta australis (assembly GCA_003260385.1). NCBI lineage: Eukaryota > Viridiplantae > Streptophyta > Magnoliopsida > Solanales > Convolvulaceae > Cuscuta > Cuscuta australis. The sequence goes on from NQVE01000186.1 coordinate 1,180,993, forward strand.
AAGGCGAGCGCCATACGCACCTATGGCGTTCATGGTGCTGTGGCGAGGGTATGGTGCCTGAAATAGGCTGACAATGGTGAGGTGCTGGAGGCTTTGAACGGCGTTCACCAATTTCGCTGCAACTTATGGCGAATGGCATTCACAACTCTAGCCTTGACGATGTCGGTCTATTTTTTTCACTGTTCCCCTTAATCGAATGGTAGTAATTTAATTGGGCTTGACCTCGTTTGTAATTAATCTGATCCATTACCGTAAGCCAATCGTTTTCCCTATCAATCGCCATAGCAGTCTTCCACTCCCGATTTTCTCTTCCAAATTTTAATCTTCCATCGATTCACCTTCCCAGCTGAAACGCTGCTCCAATCGCTTTTCCAGAATCGCCCACGGGTCGGATCTCCTCCAGCACTCCAACAGTCAGCACAACAGCGTCAGGTCACAAAAATTTAGCACATTATTCTTATTTATTTTTATTTGTGTTTTATTCAATTAAGTATATTTTCAAATTGTGTATTATTCTTTCAATTTAGAAAATAATAATTTTCACATCGACGGCATTATTTATTGTGTATTATGATTTAATATATATTCCGTATATTATATTGTCTATTATTGTATAACAGTTCTCCCCCAAGCCCCATTGGAAGGTACGTCCTCCACTAGCTCCAGAAGATGTAGTAATGATCCGGCTTGTTTTTGTTTTCCTTTGACAATTATATACTGTTCAAGACGTTATGATATGCCATGCATTTTGTATGTATGTATGTATGTATGTATGTATGTATGTATGTATGTATGTATGTATGTATGTATGTATGTATGTATGTATGTATGTATGTATGTATGTATGTATGTATGTATGTATGTATGTATGTATGTATGTATGTATGTATGTATGTATGTATGTATGTATGTATGTATGTATGTATGTATGTATGTATGTAATGTATGTATGTATGTATGATGTATGTATGTATGTATGTATGTATGTATGTATGTATGTATGTATGTATGTATGTATGTATGTATGTATGTATGTATGTATGTATGGTATGTATGTATGTATGTATGTATGTATGTATGTATGTATGTATGTATGTATGTATGTATGTATGTATGTATGTATGTATGTATGTATGTATGTATGTATGTATGTATGTATGTATGTATGTATGTATGTATGTATGTATGTATGTGATGTATGTATGTATGTATGTATGTATGTATGTATGTATGTATGTATGTATGTATGTATGTATGTATGTATGTATGTATGTATGTATGTATGTATGTATGTATGTATGTATGTATGTATGTATGTATGTATGTATGTATGTATGTATGTGTATGTATGTATGTATGATGTATGTATGTATGTATGTATGTATGTATGTATGTATGTATGTATGTATGTATGTATGTATGTATGTATGTATGTATGTATGTATGTATGTATGTATGTATGTATGTATGTATGTATGTATGTATGTATGTATGTATGTATGTATGTATGTATGTATGTATGATGTATGTATGTATGTATGTATGTATGTATGTATGTATGTATGTATGTATGTATATGTATGTATGTATGTATGTATGTATGTATGTATGTATGTATGTATGTATGTATGTATGTATGTATGTATGTATGTATGATGTATGTATGTATGTATGTATGTATGTATGTATGTATGTATGTATGTATGTATGTATGTATGTATGTATGTATGTATGTATGTATGTATGTATGTATGTATGTATGTATGTATGTATGTATGTATGTATGTATGTATGTATGTATGTATGTATGTATGTATGTATGTATGTATGTATGTATGTATGTATGTATGTATGTATGTATGTATGTATGTATGTATGTATGTATGTATGTATGTATGTATGTATGTATGTATGTATGTATGTATGTATGTATGTATGTATGTATGTATGTATGTATGTATGTATGTATGTATGTATGTATGTATGTATGTATGTATGTATGTATGTATGTATGTATGTATGTATGTATGTATGTATGTATGTATGTATGCATGCATGCATGGATGCATGGATGCATGGATGCATGGATGCATGGATGCATGGATGGATGGATGGATGGATGTATTGATGGATGGATGCTTGCTTGCTTGTGTTCACTTTTTTTGTTTGTCATTTCACCGCCCGCCACTCGTCACGCCTCTTGCCACAAAAAAGGTCCTCTCACCTGCCACTCGCCATTCATAACTATGTTTTCAACTAGGGGTTCACTTTTTTCGTTTGTCATTTCACTGCCCGCCACTCGTCACGCCTCTTGCCACAAAAAAGGTCCTCTCACCTGCCACTCGCCATTCATAAGTATGTTTTCAACTAGGGGTAAGGTCTGCGTACAACACCCCAAACCCCACGTTGTGGCATTTTATTGGTCTGTTTTCGCTCTTGGTTTAACTCAAGAAGGATTTGATGATGTAATTAAAAAATTGAAACATGAAAAAACTGATCAGGTTTTGAATCTCAAGATGTTCAAGCTAAAATATTTCAGTTGAAGAAGAATTTTTCTTTACCGCTGCACAAAATGCATGAACTGAGGAAGGATACAAATCGTTAAAGAAGATGATATGCAAAAGAAGACGTCACAGCAAATCCTGGAAGGGATCATCAGAATGGAAAAATTACAGGCATTGATTAGGTTTGTAGTGAGCTTATGGTCGATCCATAGTTCAACTTTTATGACTAAATTAGCCCGTAATGTAAATAAATTTATGAAAACAAGAGGCGTATGTCTCACGTCCATCTTAGTTCGTAAGCCTGGAGGCATGTGCATCTGTGATAAAGAAGAAGGCGCTTTGATGACGATGGCACACATCACAAAAAGTATTGAGGCATAAATACTAAATATTCAAAAAACTGTTGAGTCGCACCATAAGGTGGGTTTCAGCCATGCAATTTTGAACATTGCTATTAACACTTATGCCTTGAGGCTTATCTTAAGTTTAATTGCTAGAAAATGGATGTGAGGATTCTGCGTATCCATGCACGGCTAATGCCACACTGAGTCACCGTGGTGTGACTTATACCCTGAGGAATATTTCTCATGAGGCTTATCCACATATGGGGCTTACACCTAAATATTCTAGAAAGGTGGATGCTTTTGCCTCCAAATTTTTGTTGTTTTTATGTAGTTTGTTAAGATTTGATTTTCATTTTGAAAAAAAGACACTTCTAGTGTTGAGGGCAAAGTTTATTCCAGGTAAAACTCTAAGGCTCCAAATGGCTGTTATGGACTCATTTTTTTGTTCTCTAATCAATTAGTTATCTTTACAAAATTGAGAATGCCCCAAATAATATAATATGCTTATTCATCATTTTGCGCCTAGCCCAATGTGTGAACCAAACAGTACCTCAAAGGTCTGGAATGGGAAATGATGTTAATTTAGGAATATAGAAATATTCTTGATACATTGTTACTGTCATACCGGAATACTAATGTACTTAGGATACAATTTCTTGCATTTTGTCTCAAATTTTGTTTAGAGGAACGATCGTGTTGATAATGTTGATTTGATACTTTTTCCCATGTTACAGGTTGATAAGTTACAAACTTGCAAGATCATTTACTAACCTTTTCATTATAAAACTGTATTATCCTAAAAATTAATGCTCTGCATGTTTTTGAATCTCAGTTGTCCTTTCATCATTGCAGTCAATAGGAGACTCGATGAATGGGTTAAGCTTGAACAGCTTAATCTTGATTCCGTGGAGACAGTTGTGGATGAGAAGGTGGAGGACAAGGTGATCTTTGGAATTTCTTCTTTGTTACAGTTTCCAATAGCCTTTAACTTTAATCTCTTCCCATCTTTTCCAGCAAAAAAAAATGAAGATAATAAATAGAGTTGATATATGGTCTAATTTAAAGAATGCTTTTTCTTTTGGTGCATAGGCAACTGATTTTTCTTAAAAGTTTCTGCCTCCTGTTAGTAATTTTTTATTGCCTTTCCTTTCATGGTCTCGCTTTGGAGTTTCTTACTGAATCTTTTCAGGTGACGAGCTTAAAAATGACACGCCATCAAAAGCGTAAAATTGACGAGACACAAGTAGAGGTAATTGATTTTTTCGATTCCAGTGCTGCATTGGCTACGAGTTTGTATTGCTATTTACTCCCTCCGGTCCTATTTATAAGGCACTTCTAGCAACTTCATCACTGCGAAATACAAAGAAAGTATTTAAAGTAAAAAAACATAGCTACTTCTTTCTATCCATAATGATATGACATTAAGCTTTTTATTCTTTTCCTTTATCTTAATGATATGACTTAAAGCAATGGTATTTTGGTGTTTTTTCATTGAAATAAGTGCAATTTCTTATAAAAGGGACCAACCAATGCTTCTAGAACGACCCTCATAAATGGTGTTTAGCACTTTCTAGATTAGCTAGGTTTAGTTGAGTGTTGTTAGGTTGCCCATTTGTTTGTGGATACTTTTTTCCCTCTCTTTTTTATTGGTATACCCATCATCAATATCTGTAATATTATTATTACTATTAATACTAATATTATTAATATTGTTAATACTAATACTAATAATAATAATAATAATAATAATATTATTATTATTATTAATATTATTATTACTATGTGCTGGTGGTAGCATTGGCATTATGTGCATTGATATGAACAGTAGCACTGATTGGTGAGGGTGTCGATGTTGGAAGTGTCAGTGATGTCAGTGTGGAGGGTGGTATAATAGAACTCGGTGTGCCATTTATTGTTAAAGATTGATCTTTTTATTGATTTTCTCGGCCGAGAATAATTATGAATTTTGCTTCTCCTTGAAAAATAACAGAAATGATGAATTCTGTAAGGGTAGGACAGAAAGTGGCAGGTCAGACCAATTGATAGGGGAGTAAGGGGTATACATAGAATTGAGGAAGTTTGTATTGATGGTGGAATGAGCAAAATAAACAGGAGGAAGCAAGAGTTTTCAAGGAAACTCCAGCAAGACAACCTGCCCAGCAGAATAATTCTGCCCATTAGCTATTTTATTCTTAATAAAACATGTTCTCCTTTCATACTTCGAGGTGGTCATAAAATAAAAAGTAATCAGTTAAATATCTATCAAGGACTAACCAATATGTACAATCATGCTCAAAACCAAAACCTTTGCTAATAAGGTCTGTATTATGTTCCGTAATACTTGTGATTAACTTTCCTTGTTTTCCATCAGTTTGCTTGGCTTTATTACCCTTTTAATGATCAACACCTTAGCTATAATTGAATCTAGTTGTTCTCCATAATGGTTGTGGCATTGTCTGCATGCTCCCATTCTTCACGAGACGGCTCTTGAGTCTTGAGCAATTCCTTTTGTATTGTACCTGGTCGAGCTCCACCTTGCTTTCCTGATTCTGATGAGATAGTGGCTTCTATGATTCTCGATTCCTTCTTAATTCACATTAATCTATTTAACATATTAGATGAAATGGACTTCATTCTGTAACATATCCGAGAGAAGATGTTGGTGTGATTGCTGCATCCGTTCCTTATTCCCATTGAAAAAGGAACTGTTCTGTCAATGCATATGCAACCGTAGTGTCCATTGAATGTGATATGCTATTGGAGTGAGCTGAGTTGCTTATATTAATTAATACCTCTGTAAAGAATTTTACACTTTGACCTCACAGAGTTTAAGAAAAAGGTTGAAAAGTGAAAAGTGGGTGGTTGGAATATATTTAAAAGAGAGAAATATTTTGAACTACATATTCATTTCATAAAATAAAAAATGAAAGAAGTGAAAACCTTATTTTGGAACAGAGAGAGAAGGGTAGCATAAACTTCATTGCGGGATGGAGGGAGTACATTATTATGATTTATAAATAAACCACATTATTCAAAACTGATGACCCAAAATGATGTTGGCTTGTTCTTTTACTTGTACTCTTCTAAAACTCCATTTAGCTGTTTTTTTTCCTTTTGACAGTATCTGATGTACAAGAGAGGTGAACCTTTTGGCCTTCTAAGCAAGGTTGCCATTTTTTTCAGGGTCATGAAGAACTTGATGCTGCTAGCCTGCGAGAGCATGAAGAGTTCACAAAGGTTAAGAATATCGCAACAATTGAACTTGGGCGGTATGAGATCGAGACATGGTATTTCTCCCCATTCCCCCCAGAATACAATGATTGTACGAAGCTGTTCTTCTGTGAATTTTGCCTCAATTTCATGAAGCGAAAAGAACAACTTCAGAGGCATATGGTGAGCTTATTGGGTCATGCCTATTTGACTGCAATTAAATACTAGTAATTAGTTGTGGTTGGTTAAGATTATTATTGTTTTCAAGTTCAAAGATAGTAATTTATACACCCAAAATTGTTCAGATGCTACTGTGACCTGTGGATGTATTTCATGTACCATTGTCCGCAATAACAATACCTTTCTAACTGTATATTAAACATATGAAGGGATTTGATTTAATTTTACCCTGTGTGTGTAGTTTTTAAGCTTGTTGTATCACTTAGGGTTGTTAATCTGGGCTACAAATTTCTTGCAACCAATCTGTTATCTCCTTTTCTTTTCATCGCTAAATTAAGTTTCCCAAAGTAAATAGACAACTTCATGTAACCTATCCTTTTATTTACCCCTTTATTCCTTGAATTCTATGGGGTATGTATCCGGTTAAGCATCTAATTTAAGATTGTCAACACACAACTTGCTATGTGTTTCTTGTGGGAGTCAAATTGATCTATTGAGGTGGAAAGTATGCTCGATAGTTGTTTCTTATTATTGATTGAATTTTATGTAGTAAATACAAAATAGAACAATAATGTAGAGCGTAATTCCAAATCACTAGAGTTGGCTACATGAATGTGAGATGATATGCCAAAGTCATCAAACCGTATTTTCATCTCCCCCTATTCAGATCTCCAGTATTCCAGTTCTCCTCTATCAGTATTCACACACTCTCCTTTCAACTCTAAACATGCCAAAACCTATGTAGTCAGTTTGGACTAACCTTCATCAATAGCTGCCACAGCCCACAGCTATGTTCATGTGATTATTTTCTTTCCGAGCTATATATTCTGTAGTCTTACTACATATCTATCCTAACATGCATCTCTGCTATATTTGTCATCATACAATCTATTTGATAGTCCACCATCCTGATCCATATGATAAAATAGCTGTAATTTAAAATTTGCTATACCGTCTTAGGAGCCCATGTTGATGTGTTTCTGTAGTGGTGTTAGATATGCACTCGAGATACTGAATAGAGTCCTAGACGTATCCTATATTATTATGGATGACTAACACAATTTAATATGATAGATTGCAGTGTTAAAAGCAATACACATTCTCTAGCCATTTTTGTAATTTTTCTTCAGTAATGTAATTGGTCACCAAATGAGCATATAGTGAATTGACCTTCATTTGTTTGTTATGTAGAGAAAATGTGATCTGAAGCACCCTCCTGGAGATGAGATTTATCGAAGTGGTACCCTATCAATGTTTGAGGTTTGTTTTCATACTTAGTGCTTTTAGTTGTGCTAGAACTAATTTTCTTTAACTATGAGAGTCAGTTTTAGTGTTTTACATATATGGGCAACTTTCCTTATTCTGTTGTTTCTTGCATCTTTTTGTCATTGCCGTTTATTTTTGGGCATGCAGTTTTCCCTTACATATGTTGTAAAGTACTTTAACATGCCTGATTTTATGCATTTTTTACTCACTTTGTCTTTAGGATTTGTAGGAGTTTATTATGTGTTGTACTAATGTTCTGACATGGAATGACCTCATTAGGTTGATGGAAAAAAGAATAAAGTTTATGGACAGAATCTTTGCTATCTGGCCAAGTTATTTCTTGACCACAAGACCCTCTACTATGATGTTGATCTCTTCCTGTTTTATGTACTTTGTGAATGTGATGATCGTGGGTGCCATATGGTGGGCTATTTTTCAAAGGTAACTACTCATTTCCTGAAGATCTACTCTTCTCAAAGGTATCGCTGTTTTTTTCTTTGGTGTTCTTAAAATCCCTTCTTAGCTTTGCCCTAGGTGCTTGACCATCCTTGACTGCTTCATATCTTTATAAATTTGTAGTACCTATTTCGCTGAGTATTTGTCCTGTTTTGACTTTTTGTAGTCAAAATTGACAAACTTTGACCACTGTGGAATAAAGGGGTAAATAAAAGGATAAGTTATATGAGCGTATAGTTCTATTTATATATATATCTATTATAAACAAGTCAAAGCTGGACAAATAATCAGGGATGTAGGTAGTATATGCTTATTGCTAGACCTTAGTTGCACCACTTGAGGCCATTTAATGTTATGTAGAACCTTGGCTTCTTGTGTTTGCTTACCTGCCCTTTTAAGTCCTTTTTATCTATAGGAAAATGACACTTTGAGTCGTAGAGTTATACCCTATCTAAACATTTGCTCCTTGCTTAGCTAACCATTCTATTTTTGGCCTCCCACAATTCCTTAGGGGAGCTTTTGTGGTATGTTAGGGTTTCTTGACTACCATCAAAATTTGGACACAATGTGGTACATTAAGTCCTTGATGTGGATGAAATGATATATGAACTTCCATTGTTTAATTGTCTAAAGGTTTTATACATTAGTACAACTAATATTGAGTACATCGAATAGAATTTCATCGGTATAAAACAACAACCTAGTCGGATCACACGAAAGCAGGGTCTGGGGAGGGTGTGTGTACACAGACCTTGCCCCTACTCGAAATTAGAGAGGCTGTTTTCAAGAGACCTCTGGCCTAAGCTGCACGGATAAAAAGATCACAAAAGATTTATAAAGCAGAGTAAGCACAGATAAAACACTAAGCACCCAGAGGTAAAGAACAAACTAATGTTAAAGAACAAATCGCACCAAGCATACAAGGCACACTAAGCACACAACAAGTACATAAAACTACCTACCTAACTAATCTAATCCTAGCTCTCCATACGCTCATATCTCTTTATATAAATAGAGATATATAAATAAAATTAGTTAGAATAGATATTTAAAAATGATTTAGGGCCTTCTTATATAAGTATATTTATCTGCTTATGCACACATTTTTTACCAAACACCACTTCATTTTATTATGTAAGCTGAATCACTTGTACAATAACATTTTTAAAAAGCAGAGCTGCAGAGTAGAAATTTCTCTACTTAGGTGAAATTGCTAGAATTAATAATAATGACACTCCAACTTCCATTTGAAGTTATTTTTCTTTATTTTATTTAAAAAAATTCCAAAACAAATATTTTACATAATTTAGTTAGCTAGCCAATTCAACATTCATCCACTGCTTTAACAGTGCCAACAACTTCAGCCATTTTATACCTTACCAAACAGCATTTTATTGAGTTTGAACTATTTCTATTTTATTTTTCTCCAAATTTTCTTTCATTCCGAATTCCACCTCAAATTTTAGTATATTCTTTCCTTAGCATTTTCCGGATTCCAAATGGACCATAACAAGAGCAACAAAGAAAACTAAACAGACCTCAGGAAATGTTAATGATGCAGAACTAAGTTTTTTTCTGCTGGCAAAGATGATTGCTGATACAGCCTCACTCGAATTCGTTGCCAACAGCAGGGCACTGAATGAGATGAGGAAAGTCAGGATCTATGTGGCACTAGAGTAATTATCGACTGCATCTACAAGGGGATTGGCAAAAGCAGCAGCAATGGCAGTCCCCAGCAACAAGAAAAATACAACCTTGATTGAGGACCATTTGGGATTCTCAATTTGCTCATCACCTTCATCACATTTATTCCCCCCAGCGTTTAGTAGATAATGATCCGTCCTTGTTGCTCGTGATAATCATCAAGATATTTAAATGTTCCTGGTGTAGCTCTGGAAGCTTGGATCTCAGCAAACCATTTACCAACCCCAGAAACATTCTTATATTGATCTGCAATTCATCCCCAAAACGGATAGAATACGTTAACTTTGGGTCTATTTTTGAAGATTATGATGAGATTTATTGGGATGCCATCCATCGTATCAGAGCGGACTGGATAAAATGGAGCGTTGCTTCAGGCATGTGCAACAAGAAAGTGTCAGTGAAACTGAGACAGGCTATGAGCCTATGCTGTATATGGCAGTGTTGGTCGATGAAGAACACCGATCTGCAGAAGACATGAGTGACAAAAATGAGGATGCTAAGGTGGATGTGCATACTGCAGACATACGAGGAGGGATAGACTTCAAAACAAAGCTATTCAAAACAGGATGGCAATGGCAACCCTGGAGGACAGAATGGGCAAAACTAGATTGGGGTTGTTTGGGCACACTTGTTTGAGGAATGGGTGCGAGAGGCTGGAAGCAGGGAATTTGAGAATGAGTAGAGGTAGACAAAAGAAGAGTTTCAAGTTGACTAGTCAAGCCGTGTGGTTCGTCCACTACATGATGCTAGATAGGAGCGTCTCGAGGTCGAGGATTAAAGATGTAGAGTAAGCCTATATAGGAGTTACGCTCTATGCTTTGGACCTTTAGAATTAGTTAGGTAAAATATATTGGGGTATTTGCTTTGTACCCCTTTTTAATTCTTAGAACTTTCTGTCTCTCTCTAATTGGTTTATCTTTACATGTTAAACTCTACTACGTACTAACCTGTGTCTTTTGTGTGTGAGCCAAGGGTCTTTCAAAATAACCCTCTAGCCTTTCTAGGTAGGGTAAAGGTTTATGTACGAGTGTATCCCCACTCCCACAGACCCTACTTTTGGAATTTTATTGCCCAGGTTGTTGTTTTTGTTAATGATAATATGATATAGGATCTTGCATGGACCAGCGGAATTCCTAAGCAGCATGAATGGAAATTTGAACTGACATTGTTTTCTTACAGATACACACATAGCTATGAAAGGCGAGCGCCATGCTCGCCTATGGCGTTCATGGCACTGTGGTGAGGGTATAGCACCTGAAATAGGCTGAGAATGGCGAGGTGCTGGAGGCGTTGAACGGCGTTCGCCAATTTCACTGCAACTTATGGCGAATGGCATTCACAACTCTAGCCTTGACGATATCGGTCTATTTTTTTCACTGTTCCCCCTTAATCGAATGGTAGTAATTTAATTGGGCTTGACCTCGTTTGTAATTAATCTGATCCATTACCGTAAGCCCATCGTTTTCCCTATCAATCGCCATAGCAGTCTTCCACTCCCGATTTTCTCTTCCAAATTTTAATCTTCCATCGATTCGCCTTCCCAGCTGCGATGCTGCTCCAATCGCTTTTCTGGAGTCGCCGTTTCCAGCAGACGGTTTGGATCTCCTCCAGCACTCCAATAGTCAGCACAGCAGCGTCAGGTCACAAAAATTTAGCACATTATTCTTATTTAGTTTTTTTATTTGTGTTTTATACAATTAATTATATTTTCAAATTGTGTATTATTCTTTCAATTTAGAAAATAATAATTTTCACATCCACTGTATTATTTATTGTGTATTATGATTTAATATATATTCCGTATATTATATTGTCTATTATTGTATAACCGTTCTCCCCCAGGCCCCAATGGAAGGTATGTCCTCCACTGGCTCCACAAGATGTAGAAATGATCCGGCTTGTTTTTGTTTTCCTTTGACAATTATATACTGTTCAACACTTTATGATATGCCATGCATTATATATATACATACATTCACTTTTATTGTTCGCCATTTCACCGCCCGGCGCCCGCTAGTCGCCATGCCTCTCGCCACAAAAAGGTCCTCTCGCCCGCCCCTCGCCATTCATAACTATGGATACATATCCAACTCGTTTGGTTTAGTCTGGCATTGAGTTTCTCAAACGCATAGTAGCTCTTTCTTGTGACCTGGTCTTGGTGAAGCGAAACTGTCTATACTTAAGACATTAAGACCCTGCTGGGCTAGGGCTGGTATAGGCTAACCCAGGTTTCTGGAACTGGCTAGCAGTGTCATAATATTACACCGGTCTATTTGGAGGCCATATAGTTCTTTATTCGACTCCGAAGTGGTTCTTATTTCCTCTAATCCGTCGGTGAGGTTTGAACCACTTTGGGGTTTGAATGGATCTGCAGGGTCCTTAAATGGACCCGGTGTCATATTATGACACTAGTGGCTAGTGTCAAAACTCAAAAGAACCCCACTGATAATTAACACTATGTTGAGTTATATTGCATAAACGGGAAATTGACAGAACATATCCTTATGTCCTATTTTATTTGTTCCTAAACATATAAAGCTAGTCACTAAGCTGAATAATGCAAACACATGGACTTTCGAGAATGTTACATGTTAGTTTTTGAATTTACATCTCTTTTTGTGTGAAGCCTTGAGGCTGATTTGGCTTTGTTTCTCTTTTTGGTCGATTCTGTTCTCTGAGTAAGTTGTTTCGGGAACAGAACTCGCAACAAATGCTTTTGTAGGAGCTACAGAGTCTAAGAAACTATGTTCAACTCATTTGAAACGAATATGTTGGCAAAATTAAATGATTTTGTAGAATCAAGCAGAACCAAGTAGTTGATTACTTCTGAAAATCAGATTCTAGAAAGCAGAATCAGCAACATATTCTTTTCAGAATCTAAAACAAATGCAACACTTAACTAATTCTGGTATGAGAACCTTCAGATTCAACGGAATCAGCTTTTCAGAGTTGAAGCCAAGTGGCTCCATATATTAGTTTTGGAGGAAACAAATGCTAGATACAGTTTATGTTATGAATAATTTCTCACCCTTAATCACAGGAGTTGGTAAATATGGCCCATGAGATTGTTTTAATGTTTAGAATAAAAGTGTCACCAGTATAATCATTATCATGTTGGCTGACTCACTGAAATGAAATAGTGAGTGGAATATGAGATGCTTAAGGCCTGCTGAATTATACTAGTCATGATATAGAACATAAATGTTTACTTATTATTGCATATTTATATGCAATTTCAGGAAAAGCATTACGAAAAATCAAACATGTTAGCTTGTAGCCTAACTCTCACCTTTTCTCATTTTATGTTTGATGTTTCAGGAAAAGCATTCTGAGGAGTCCTATAATTTGGCATGTATTCTTACTCTGCCACCATATCAGAGAAAAGGCTATGGGAAATTTTTAATTGCATTCTGTAAGAACTAAAAATTCTTGGGTTTCTGTTGCATTCTCCATTCTTCTGCCTTGTTATTAATACTTCCTGGTCATGAAAGCATCATTCATGTTCCAAGCATGACGATGGAAATATCGTTATTGCTTCCCCTGAAGCGTCCTTTCTAGCTCTGGCTCCAAACAATCTGTTAATAGCCTTTAATATTACTCTCTCCGTCCCCAATTTATGCTCTTTACTATACCAGGCTTCCAATAACTTTTGTTTCCATATGCGTTTTGATTGATCATTTGAAAAAAAATAGACATGTCACCACTTGTTTTGTAGAACTTTTGATGTAGTTTGTAAATATGTAAATTGTACTTATTCTTATACCCATTCGTACATAAAATCATTTTAAAAGAGTAAGACTTTGCATGTTGTTCGAAAAGGTGCGATAAATTTGGGACGAAGGGCGTATTTGGGCTGTCATGTCTTGGGGTTGTGTGCAGTTATGGGAACTTGTTGGGGATTAAATACCGTATGTATTATATGTTACTCCCTCAATTCCAATTTGTAGTACCCGGTTAGACTTGGCACAAAGATTAATAAATTAAAGATGTGGTTGAGATTTATGTAGATGATAGAGAAACATTACAAACTACATAATGTTCGCCATAAACGGAAACAAGCAACAAACTGGGGTAAATCAATCAGGAAATCAGGTACAACAAATTGGGACGGAGGGACTATATATTAATTCCAGACATCTCAATATGTTTGTTCACTTCTTTACTAGGAATGTTGTATCATTTTTTTCATTTGTCATTAATTTTTGTAAAAAAAAAAAGAAAACTGCTTCAGGACTAGGTGGTTGTATTGGGCAACAATTTCGCTGTTATATTTAGGCTGTTGAGTGAATTTTGGGCTTGTTGGTACATTAAAAGTACGTTAGGCTGCCAATTGGTTTCAGTATGTAGAATACTTTGCAAATAATGTGTTCCTTTGACTTTGTGCAGCATATGAACTTTCGAAGAAAGAAGGTAAAGTTGGAACTCCAGAAAGACCCCTTTCTGACCTAGGTATGCTAAGCTACCGAGGATACTGGACTCGTGTTCTCCTGGACATATTGAAAAAGCATAAAGGCAACATTTCTATCAAGGTTAGTCTACCAGTGAGAGTAGTATTTCTTCTTATCTGTTTGCCGATGGTTAGTAACCATAGAAGTACACTTTGCGCGTAGATGAGGTTTGGATGCTAAGAAAAGAAACAGGGCAGCATGCCCCATCCATTTAGTAACTAACTAAGACACAACGATTGCTGCCCAAAATACTGAATAAGATTATTTCTTTAATTAAAAAAAATTGGACGGTTTGCAGGAGCTGAGTGATATGACTGCAATCAAGGCAGAAGACATTCTAAGCACCCTTCAGGCACTGGAGCTAATTCAGTACCGCAAGGGGCAGCACGTCATCTGTGCAGACCCAAAGGTCTTAGATCGGCATCTAAAGGCTGCTGGCCGAGGTGGTTTGGAGGTGGACGTTAGCAAACTGATATGGACTCCTTATAAAGAGCAGAGCTGATTTTCAAATTACCCACTTCCCTTTTGCACACCTGTCTTTCCTCCTTCCTTTGAATGTGTACAGAAGTCATGGTAATTAACATACAGACTTGGGTCAACAATGTTAGCTGTAACTTCTAATTCCACTATCTGGCCTCAAATGACATACGACCTGTGGTATATAGTCCCTCCATCCTAAATTATTTTCTCTTTTCGAACGTGTAAAATGAATCTTTTTTGTGAAAGATCTCAAATGCTCTTTTTTTATCTGGAAAAAGATCTTCCTATTGCCTTTTTAAACATTTGAAATACTACAACTATCGCCTTACCCAATATTCTACCCACTTAAATAAAGAGTAATCTGGTAAACTTTTAATTTTTTACCTTTAGAAATTGTGAAAAGTCCACCTGGAAGTTCTTTCTCAGATAGGAGTATTTAAAAATTAGAAAAAAAATCAAGTTGTGACATGTTTATTTTAACAAATGATCAATTAAAAGTAATGTGCACGGTACCGATCTGGTATGGTTCAAATTTTGAATTGCCGGTTCTCGGTAGCATTAGGGAAGGTGCTATTGGTCGTTGGTGGCACGGTTTGCTTTCAGTTCACGATATTGGTTCGGTATTTTTTCAAATTTTACTCCCTCTGTCTCACTTGAATCTCTTTACAACAGTATTCATAGGGTCAAATTTTATATACTTTATTTTCCTATTTTTGTTACTCATTTTATAAAATAACATAATAATGTCACTTTTAGTTTTGTAGATTTTATGATGAAATTTTTAATAGACAATTTTTACGGAGTATCTTTTAATTTTATACCTACAATCAAATAAATTGAATTGAGAATAAAGTTGGTCAAGTATCATGATGCGGATTGGAAAGATTCGAATGAGACGGAGGGAGTATGTTTTAATGTTGTATTTTAGTTTTTAATAGTGTAACATTTATAAAGAAATGTAAAAGGGTAAAAATGAAGTAACCAAGTAAAATAAAATTTTCAAATTTTAAAAATATTAAATATGTAAGTTGATACTTGATAGTTTATACTTTTGAATTTACAATGTTAAATATAAAGTGAAATTAGATAATTGTTTTTAAAAAAATTGGATGAAATATATTACTGTAATTGGAACTTCGTCGCTTCCCTCTCTTGTTGTTGCATCCATGAAGTGTTCTTGATCAACAGTGTAACTTGCTTCTTAACATCAACGTCAGGCTCATAACCAATCTCGATTGCAAACAAACTTATCTGTGATCAGACACTCAGTTGGTAGTTGGTACGGTAGTCACTCAATGTATTACTGCTCGAACTGAACTCCTACTCCATTGCAATGGTTGGAACAAGCATTGAAAGGATTTGTTTCACAAACGTGGCCATGATAGGGAACAAAAGATGTTGAGCTTTCCACCATTCAAGCACGTCAAACTTTATATTTTTATCATACTCACAAGAAATTGTTAGTTACTAAGAAAGCTCTTTAAGCGAGCTTTGAGTCGAGTGGTATGATTTGATTTCTTTTTTAAGGCGTAAATTATCTATAGCACACTTTGAAATACCTTTTTCTTTTTACCGAAGGAGCAGCCTCAGTCTCATCGGAATTCAAATCGTTGTCGTAAATACTTTGAAATTCCGTATATATAGTGTTGAATAGCAATGTACTATTTAAAATTATAGTGCTAACTTGATATTCAATTCTGTTATAACAGCCAAAGTCATCCGAAAAACAACTATAGAATTATGTTAACGATAGGAAAGAACTTCACAGGATCACACTTCATCCTCTTTCTTTCCTTACAACAGTGTACTGTACTATTTAAAATTATAGTACTAGATATTCAATTCCATTATAACAATCAAAATCATCTTAAGTTTCCTTAAAACAAGTAGCAATATCAATACACTCATACAAAAACATGTTACTAGTAGACTTATACACTTACGAAAATGATAAAGTAGCATCATCAAACACTTTCAACACATTTGCAAGGTTTTTCATCTAATTAAATTCATACATCTCAACAATATGAATAATGATAGAGTCACAAACAAACAGTTCACAAAATTCACAAACTTGTCTTTTCAATATTTTGTTAGAAATAAGATGTACTCAAGTAATAAAAGATATTTTAATTTAAAATCCACAAAAAGCAAGTTTGTGAAATGTTTGTTTGTGACTAGCATTTCCACAACAATATAATTGCAACGATATTTCCGAAAATAACTTAGCTCAACCTTATATCTCCAAATTGCATGGATTAATTTATATGTAATATTCCAACAAATAGGCATGTCTTTGGGAAGTTTATTACTCCCTCCGTCCCAATTTAAATCATCTATTTTGGTTTACGATATTTGACTGAAGTTATTTTCAAATTATTTTATATGAAAACGGTGTAGAATTAAAAAAATAAAAATTACATATTAAAAAACAATATCAAGAGAACTTAAAAACTAGTTGTGACATTATTATATTATTTTATCAAATGACTAACGAAAATATGGAAAGAAAGTGGATAAAGTTTGACCTTGTGAATCGTAAGCGGACAATTTAATTTAGGATGAAAGGAGTACTTCTTTACAATGTCTACAAGTGCTATAATGTACTCAGGTATTTTTATCTGTATGTTCATCAAAATAATAATTCAAAAGATCGAATTTGTATTTTTTTACGTTTTCCGTTGGACATTCCCTCGGCATCGGATTGGGTCTCCTCGTTGGCAGGATCGTCTCTCTCTAGGGTTTTGTTCTCTTCGTTGATGGAATTCAACACAGCCATTGGGTCCATGTTGAACCCACCCAAAATGAATGGGTTAAACTCCTTGTCGGATAGTCCGTCGGCTACCCGAACAATCATTCAGTCAACGTTAGGGTTGATGTTGGATATCCTTGCCGATTGGATGGTCGATCCACACACACACACACACACATTTGATATTAACAATCACTCTAATTCGCTTATGTGCTCACCAAAAGACAATTTTCGTCTTCAGCATCTAGGATAGCATAGGCACCCAATCTGAGTTGCACAATTAGCACCATTGTGTGTCAACCCTATGTTTCTTTCTCCCTTTGGACTTTGTTTGGAGTCCACAGTGGCAAGTATTCATCCGGCTTTCTAATTGACACAATTTTAACCACTGAGTAATCGTTATTATCCAAATGCCTTCTCATCAAAGATTAGATTAGAAACGTTGAATTCAACTCCTACAAGTAACAAAACATCTTTTGGATTTTTTATATCAAACTCGTAGAATAAGATATTTTGCATAAAAGGTGTCTGGACTTCAAAAAAAAAAGGGTGTCTGAATGGGGGCGTATGTCATCTTGGTTTATTACAACCTTTTCTCAACAAATAAGTATACTCTTATGCTAGTGGAAAACGAACTATTCCTACTTACTAGATGAAAGTGGTATGTTGGGTAAGTATGTGAGTTTTTACTATATGCACAATCATTACACTAGACAAAAACCTAAATGTTCACTAAGTAGAACAAAATTGCTCATGACTTTGCAGTGGATGTAAAATAAAATGTTCACATTTAAACAAGTGGAATGAAATGAACACCCCGTATCATGGTATGGACCGACCCGTTATTCCAATCCTAATTTTCCCTATCCAGAATAGGGACCCGTAATCCCCCTTCCGATGTCCAATTTCCCCCCTTAGTCCATCCATTTAGATTACGGATCCAGACCCAAAATTGATTTGGCTTATTGTCTAGGTTTCGGAAATTGAAGTGTGTTCACCCCTAATTCAAATGCACAAACTCACTAAGGTGTTAGGTTTGGGATCAACAAACATGTAAGTCTCCAATTAGCATTGTCGCCAAGGGGAGAATCAACCCACATCATTCCTCCTCTATCCGTCTTGGGCATCTAGTAGACTAATGATGTTACATAAACATTTGGCAATGCACACATGCAGCAGTTTACATTGTACAACTCCCAGGTCCCACCTGAATCAACCACAACAGCTCCATACAATGGACTCTGCCTTGGCTTCCAGGCTCTCCCAGCCAAGCGAGGCTAATCAACGTCCCCTTAGTTAATCAAGTATTGGATCTGGCAGGAACTGTAACACAACGGTGGATACTGGATAGTAAAGCACCTTTTCACGGATTGGAGTTCTGGCAGCAAAATGAAATGGAGAAATTATTTGTCAAAGCAAAATGTCTACATTCCAGAAATTAGTTGACTGAATAACATGTGCTGAATATTATAAGTTAGACGAATGATTAATTCTAGTGGAATCGCAGAAAAGGAAATTTACCCTAGACTCCAAGATCTTTCTGCTGTCACTGAAGTACTGATTTGGATGATTAATCCCAGCATCACACGGTGAGCCATGAATAGCTTCAAAAGTCAATGTGCATGCTAACTAGAAGCCGAGCAACGATCACAATGTTAACCCAATGTAAAAAAGACTTGGAAGTCATCTAAAGTATATGAGAGACCAATTTAGAAAATGATATACTGCCTGACCTGGTAATGTCTATTTCGCACTTTGCCCATCACTTCCGCTTGAACATGGTGTCCAACTCCCATCTTGGTGAGGGCAGCTCTTAAATTCTCTTCACTATCCACCAAATATTAGCAACTTATAATAAGGTAAGGTAATTCAAACCAAACCATTTTAAATTAATTAATTAGAACAAAAAAAATTAAAAAATTTCTGGTCATTGTTTTCAAATCTTGAACTTTATAATAAATTTATGTTTGTGATGAATTGCCTGTCTACAATTTTTGGTAGAAGTTACATTTGTTGAAAATTCAGATTAAAGCCTGTAACCTGAAATGACGATAAGGACATCCATGATGATCTCCAACACCATGAGTTGATGAGATTATCTTTTGGCATGAATAAGGTGTGTAATCCTGTAGCAGGGCATGACAATACTTTGAGAAAAATAAAATCAAAACACCTATGCTTCCATGCCATTATTATGCATGATTGTAAAAGTTCCCGTTAAAGCTAACCATCAAAAATGCATTAACCTATCAGACAATGACTAAGTGACTTACCACTCTCTTTCCTTCTTTCCCATAATTGTGACGTATGCTATATGCATATTCTTTGTCAAACTTTTCAGCACCAATCTACAAGAAGAAAACTGTTGCATTACTAAAGTTTACATCCTTAGAGCTGTCACCTTACAGCACACAATAATCAGCGCACAAAGATAATAGCACCTGCTTTTACGACCCTGGGATTAAATTTTACCACAATTTTAGTGTACCTAGTCTACTTTGTACTATCATGCAATGGTAATCTTAGAGCTAGAAGAAATACAATTCATATTCTTATTTCTTAAGATACTTTGTTTAAATCATTCATTCTGTTTAATCTTAAGATATTTCTAGGCAGTCATTTATTTTCTATTTATTTCTATATATATGAGATATAGCACACTCTAAATACAAAATATATGTTGCCAAACAAAGATATAAAAGTAGGAGAGAGGGGTAGCAATTATCTTGCCAATTCGTATTATACAAAGTGAAAGACAGAAAATGTCCTCGTATATAGAAAGATCCACAGAGCTGGGTGCATATTCTAACAAACTTCTCTTGTTCTGGGTCAGGAATCTGGCTCTTTTGCAGGGGCGGATCCAGTGAGAAAGAATTGGGGGCCAATGCCCTACTAATATTTGCTGTTAAACTATTTTTTTTTTTTTTTGAAAAAATTTATATATTTGGGGTTGCATGCCCCCATCTAAATTGGGGTTGACCCCATCTACAATTATGTATTCCCAACAAAATTAATGGAACCTTATCTAATTTAGTTTTTTTTATTAATTTTATTGAAGTAAAATATATTTTATTGCATACTCTGTATACTTTATTGTTTGGAATAAAATTTTATATTACCTATTAAAAAATATTTTACATTCAAAAAATGTTTAAAATAAATTTATTATTTTTTTTCATTTTATACTGTCTATTTTTAAAAAAATCAGGGGCACTACTCCGGGATCTCTGACCAGTTGTGCACCTGTGCCCCCATCTACCTAAATTCCTGGATCCGCCACTGCTCTTTTGGGTTCCATGAAGTGGATATAAAAAGGGTCATGTTTATACACATTAAAAGATAATTGATGTAGAAGCGTAGATCTAAATAAAGTCCTACAACATAGTTTGAACAATACTACTCATGTCAATATATCAGGCAATGGAGGAAGAAATAGCCTAAAACCAAAATACCTACTTTTTGGGAGAACTCAGCCTTCCAAAATGCAAGGGCATCATCCAGTTTAATCCCAACACCCTATGAATACAGTAATGTACAATCAGAAAAATTAGTAGCAATGGTATATAGCTTGCACACACATTTCTCCATGAAAAGAGAATGGCATATGAAGTACCAAATGGAAAATAAATGATTGAGATCGTTAAATATAATTTCTAAAATAATATTATGGTGCATGCTTCAGCCAAATTATTACTTCATGTAAAGGATTTCTTTCCTTCTTATCAACTCTTGAAATCGGTTTATCACATGTTGAAATAAGTTGTGGTAAAGGCTTGCTAGAAATGCCCAAGAAAAATCATAGACAAGCCCTATTGAAGCATATATGTCTCGCATAGCAGCCTTTGAAGAATTGAAACCACAGTTTGAGCCAAAATGAAATAAAGCAGTAGTCAAGTAGCAGTTAGTCCATGCAACTTTCGACGCTCATAATGGGTCATCCGAAAACAGCTGAGATGTTTTAAAGGGGTTAGGTTGCGTGCGTGATTACCTGTGGTGCTTGAGCCGGGGGTCTCTTTGGAAAGAGCCTTTCTACTTTCGAGTAGGGGTAAGGTCTGCGTACACACACCCTCCCCAGACCCCACTTTTTTAGGATTCAACTGGATTGTTATTGATTCACACTTCATTACGACCCTTAGATATGAGATGCAGTGCACCATTTTAATCCTCACTATTTACTTGATTCACTATTTTTATTACATCAGACTATAGTTGCTTTTGTTATGTGTTATCTTCAACATTCGTACTAACATAGTAACATTTCTTCCTTATTCAAACCTTTTTCTGGTGATCCTACTACCTTTTGGAGCTTAAGAACCTAAGTACTTGGGCCAAACAACCACCAAGTAAAGCTAAAATAAAATTCCACGTACAAACCCCCAAGTGATAGTGAAGAAACAAAGCTTCAGGTTTTGACATTTTAAAGCATTTAAAAGAAACCCCTACAAGATACAACCTTGAGGAATAGGCCCAACTGCATCCTTCCTCCATGCTTTAGATGATGATCCTCTCGTAGCTGCAATACATGGGGATCAGAATGATATTTATTTAACAGTAACTAGCATAAAAATAACCAAAATTTCAAAAACTACTTCCCACCTTCTCAAAGAGATGGCGCATGCACAAAGGAAATGAAGTAATAGCAACTTCATCAATATCCCTCAATGAAATTTCAGTGTATTCATGTGGCTGCATCAGAAGTTGGACTAGTTAATGCACCAAGGTTTACATCGAATCTCAGTGAGATGGACAGCTATTTATTTGGGTACATAATTTGAAAATACCTGGGTATAATCTGGACCCAAATAACTTGTTGATAGGGCTTCAACAATCTACGCAACCCAAAGAAAAACAGGCATCATGAACAAAAGGAGAAGAATTTGAAAATTCAACAAAAGAGAATGCAATGACAAAAGTTCTATTAAGCTCAATACTAACAGGAGTCAATCGGTCCTTCTCCTGTTCTCTTATCATTGATATCCATTTTCTGAAACCAATGTGCAACATATAAGATAGTGAATGTATGTTATAGGGTTGTACTCCGGGTTATTTTTCTATAGAAAGCAAGAAACATATTCACGGTTAGGCACAGAAACTTTCAATCATGGTAGCAAGGGCAAAAATACAGCACTAATTTAAGTTTAAAGATACACCGGTAATAGGAAGACATTAATCACACATTTTAGAGAGTTTGGAATAGTAAAGAACCTGTTTGTAAGAGCAAGTGCTTTTGACAGATTGCTACGGAATTGATTGATGACAAATGAAACCAACTGCAAGGATAGGCCGCATGCATGTGATTAAGTGATGAAATTACAATGGATCTTCTCTAAGCAAATGCTGAAACACTAGCTACCTGATGTGTAGCAATGTATGCATTCCCTTTCTGGATGTATACTCTTCGGCCGGCCACTAGCTCCGAAACCTCTTCAAATGGCACCTTAATTTACCATATGTATGTGGCAATATAAGGAAAAGTTGGTCATGGAAAAACTCAGTAATGATACTTGAACAAATACTGCAGAACAATGGAGTTGTGTATGCGACGGTGCATCTCCACGAACTATTCTAGAAAAGACTTGGCAAACCAATATCAACCTCCAACCTCATTACAGTTCATATGGCATCACTAATTATGTTATTGTACTCTGTTGGAAAAAATAGTAGATCGTATGGAAAACTTCTTACGAGATGCACCTTCCTTTGTTGGATGGGAGAAAAATAATTTACATACCTGGTAGAATGTGTCAGCTGCAAGAAAAAAAAGCTATGTAAAAAATGAATTTAAGGAGTTATAATAGTGCTGCAAATGTAACCAGAAGGGCTGTCAGTAATTAGAAATTTTCAAATTGTGTACCACTTGATAACTGTTGGCCAGTGGAACGGGAAACTAGGCTCAATTTGTCTTTTATGCTCTGCAGTTAAGATAATAGCAAAGTAAATGCATGACGTTATTTATATATATGTATGTGTGTGTGTGTGTGTGTATATATATATATATTAGATTATTAGGACCACGCCCTAAATAACGTAACCTCGTACATATGTAGCACACAATAAAATACTGTATTTTCCTATTTCCTCCTAACCTATGCCCGAAAATTCCTCCCAAATCAAACTTAGACAGCCTCGCATTAATATCTCCCTCATTTGCTGAAAATCACACAAAGGAAAATGTGAAAACATCAACACGCTTCTACTTTGATTTTTTTGCACCAATTTCACCTTGTCTCCACATAGTTTTCTTTTAACTTAGACTTTAATTCACTCCATGTGAATCATCCTCCAAATGTGGCAAATTCAGCAGCTCATAATTATTAATCAAGGAGCTAAATTCCAAGGAAAAACAAAGGCAATGATCCTCATTTCATGGCGCATCGCAACGATCATGGCGATAGCCAGTTTCCTATAGAGATGGCAGTCACACAACCACTTAACTAAATTCAGAAATGTATAAAACATATATTCAATAAAAAATAATAGAGTGCATGATCTAAATATTCATCTTGGAAGTAAAAACACAACAAACATATATTCCAAAACACCCAAAGGTGCTAGTATTAAAACAACTTAAGCAAAACTCAAAAGTTAATTCAAACTAAAGTTTATAAAAAGTTCAATCTAGCAACTAAATAAAAAACTCAAAAGGTAATTCAAACTAAAGTTGATAAAAAGTTCAATCTAGCAGCCTAAGCAAAACTCAAAATGTGATTCAACATAAAGTTGATAAAAAGGAGGTCGGAGGTCGCAGAGTCCTGAAGTAGAGTTGTGGTGTTCCCAGGTCAAAGGAGTCTACATTTACACTCGAGTAGTGACTTTTTTTGTCTATGTATATATAACCAGCCCGAAGGTGAGTTAAGAGTGTGTTATATCTCTTGATATAAACTTCAATTTGTCACTTATAAATAAACCCTAAAAAAATCTTATGTTCTCCAAATTCCTAAACAATTCTTATCACCCCTACCCCTCACATACATCAAAAAGAAAGACTATAATACTTCATATAAAAGAATCACCAAAAATTGTTGAAAGATTGAAAAAGCTACCTCATATTCAGCATTGCTCACAGCTTTGTAAGAAAGATCTAGATCTGCAACTATTGCCCTCTGTAATAAGAACCACATTTTATACATTACTGCAACTATTGCCCTCCAAGTAGAAGAATCCAATTCGGGGCATTTGGTTGACATAAGGTATCAAGTTGGGGTAAAAAATAAGATTGAGGAGTAGAGGTTAAGTATGGTTTGTTTGAAGATGGAACCTGGTGTTTGGTATGTATCACGGAATCAAATAGGGTTACAGGCTTACAGCTGCTCAGCAACATGCTACCGGCTATGCTAAAGAGTCACATGGATCAGCTGGTGTTGGGCTGTTGCTTATGAAGGTTATGCCTTAAGTGGACAAGGTTGAGTTACAACTCACAAATGGAGTCCGCAAGCATTAATGTTTGTCGCTTGAATGGGTTGCCAAATCAGAGGGGGTTGGGGTATGAAGGGATGGATTAGTGGGGGTTTCAGAAATGGGTTTGGGAGAATTTTATGTAGCCAACATACAACTATGAGTTCAGATTCCTGATACTCATAAGCCGTACCTGTGTAAACCAAATGCCCCCTTAACATCTGAGAAATAAATCACACCTGGACATCAGTTGTTTCACTCTGATAGCGGTAACGAAACAATGTGGTCTCCATTGAAAGAAACCACTTCCTTAATTCCTCCCTAGCATATGAAGTCACAAATGAAAAAAGCTAGGGAACAAACAAGTACAAAACTGCAAATTATGAAACCAAGAAACCAAATGGAGAAAGGGAAAAGGACTACGTTCTGCAATACACAAGCCGTAAAACAAAATGTGAAACTATATCTTTGTTAATAACTTCAGATGCTTGTGGGTGCCTCATGTTTTCCTTCCATAGACCTGATACCTGATATTTTATAATTTAGCTAAGAACGGAGAAACATTTAAACCATAAAACTTAATTTATATGGAAATGACACATACCAATTTTGACATTTCATCTGGTTTCTTTCCCCGGGATAATCCATCAGCAATCGCTCTCAAAACTGCTCAATCACAATTCAAAATAATTAGTTAGTACGAAAATCATCATGGAAATGCATTGATTCAACAATGCAAGTGGGAGTAAAAGCAAGTGGCAAGACAACATATAAAAAAGGAACTAGTGTCAAAAACTTGATGCAGATAAACCTAATTAATTTAAGGGAAGAAAACAGTTCAATGGGGGATAATTTTTCACTTCAGTTTTACCTCTGAGGCGATCGATGGCATACTGCTCGAAGTCTTCTAGCCCGACCTCGAGAGGTGGAGCAGAACGGTAGATAGGGAGAGTTGTGACAAAGTCCTTGGAAACTGAAGGTTTCCTTTCAGATCGGATAATTTCCATTGGTGTGCTCTTCTTCTTGAAGAAGCTATTCCCCTGTTTTGACGAGATAAGTTTAGAAACCTTGGAGTGCAAATAGTTCACTCCGTCATAGAGACCAAGGGGTAGCGTAGGTCCTGTTCGGACGGGTTAGGTTGAAAACCCGGTAATGGTCGGTTTTACAAAAGCGAACTTCAGAGCTGCGAAAAACTTTAAAATGAAACTGCATAAAGAATTTATGCAAAGCTTTCATTATTATACTTGCACATGTTGTAGACAGCAAATAATGATCTTGCATTATTAGAAACTCCTAATAGGTTTCAATTTTTCAACAATAAGAAATTCATTCAGATCAATTATATGATTAAGCTCAAACCTAAGAAATAAAGTAAATTCTTCTTCATACCCTAATATTTGTACAATCAACATGTAGGTACTATTCCATCTAATCATAATGTCCTTAGTAAATGTCATTGGTTTTCTATTCCTAGATTTACAGAAAGACTTCCATGCATGAGAATTATTATGACTACCCCAAATTTATTTTAAACCAACTTTAATTTAGGTAACACCCTAATAGCTTATAATCCATGTTGAACACGCAAATTTAAGACAGGACATGCACACCTTTGGTGTAGAAATCTACCCATGGCACTACTAGGGGGACAAAGTTCATTAAGTCTAGGAATGACATTGGTGTTATTTGTAGCATTATCAAAGCCAAATGAAAACAATTTATCAAGTAAATTTTATTCTTTCACAATACTCTGAAGCAGAAAATTAGTATTATCACCCATGTGAGATTCATTGAGATCAAAAAATGCAAGAATATGTTTATGTATCACACAATCATTATCTATCCAATGACAAGTAACAACTATGTAAGACAAGTTATGACAAATATCATAATAATTGGTAACACGAGATTTAAAAGTAAGAAAAAAGTTAGCGAAAATATTTTTTTAACTTTATATTGCCTAATTATTTTTCTCTTAATTGTTTTTGTTAAACTCCTCTTGCTCGAGAGTTTAGTGCATTTTGACGATAATCAATAAAGCCATATTTTTCAGAGAACATGAATGGTAAACTCTCCTCGCAAATAATCTCAGACATTTTTTGTTCATTTTACGCGTCGCTATAAAAAAGAGGCCGCCCTTACCCTTGTTCGCAAAGAAAGAAATCTGGATTGGTTTTCCATTTGCATTCATTTTGGCAAACTCCACATGGTGCCTTGCTTTGAGGTGTTTGGTCAGCAAACCCCTGGAAATCCTAATATTTATTTTTTCCCCACAATGTTTTCATATTCCCGTAAGTTTTATTTCTTGATTACCCAAGTCATCAAAGACGCATATTGCCTCTTTTTACAAAGACGTAACCGTTTCATCTTCTTCCAAGTCTTTTTTTGTTTGGACTGATTTTTATTCTCATAGAATTTGGCTATTTTAGTTTTATTCTGTGTTCTTGTGATGCATATTTTATGTACAAATGCATTTCTGCTTTTTTAATTCCAAACATATTCCCAAAATCCTAATTTTCCACATCAAGTGTCTTCATCTTAATCCCAACTATGTTGGGGCTGGGTCCATGAAACATATTGTCTCAATCAAGTGTATGAATTTAGTTAAGTATGCAGCTTCATAATCTAGAATGATTTGATAAAAAAATTAAAGAACATATGATTTCATACCTTCTTGCTTAGATTAGATGCTTCAATCTAGGACTGCTTCACTGCTATTAAAGAACCACGGTGGAAGTGTTTCCGCGTTGGAGACTAGAGTGTGAAGAAGATTCAAACAAGATTGAAAGAAGACTGCGTCACTGCCGAGGAGGAGACTGGAGTGCGCAGCTATTCCAGCGAAGAAGATTTAAACAAGACTGCGTCACTTCCGTACATGTATTTAGCTAGTACAGATACGGTACCAATTATTTCGGTTTAGTATGGGATTTTACTCCGTACTGATCCCGATTCCGAATATCGGTTCGGTATCGTTCGGGATAGTTTGGGATCAGTTTCGGTACAAATCGGGATGAATAGACATACTTTACACGTTAAAATTTAACAATACCCTTTTATTTTTGAAAATTAAAAGTGAACTTAAAAAAACATGAAAAATTAAAAAAAATGAATATTTAAATGCAAGAGATGTGTATCAAATCTAAGTTTATATTTTACAAACTAAAAAAATGAATGACAACAAATGAGTATTTCGAATCTTTGTGAAATTTTTATGTTCATACACAAAAACTAAAACCTCAAATAAAAGTATAATTTACACATCATAGAACTTGAACCATTTTTTTTAAATAAATATTATTTAGTGAAGGAATATAAAAATATTACTCCGGGGTATTATTTATTATCATATTTTAGTATATATGTTCGGTACGGGATTTTTCGGTAAGGGACGTCACCTCGTACCGTTCCCGAATACTGTACCGACAATTCGGTTCGGTACGGTTCGGTTCCTTCTCGGTATTTTTTCTATTCGGTATTTTTCAGTTCGGTATTCTCGGTTTTTTCGGAAAATTTTGGTATCGGTTCGGTACTTGCTCACCCCTATTGGAGACTGGAGTGCGATTGGGGATTTGAGAATTTTGGGGAAGTCTAACTCTTGTACTGACAGTGGGTTATTTGTTTCAGCCTCTTAAAGGTTCAGATGTCTGAATAGTTCAGCACTTAATGGTTCAGACTATTTGTTTCGTGAGCAGATGTCTGAATGATGCAGACATTTGCCTTTGAATGGATAAGTATAATACAGAGTCTGAATGTTAAAACTTCTTATCTGAATTGATCAGACATTTGCCTTTGAATAGTTAAACAATATACTAGCTCTTAATGATTCAGACCTCTTACTGGTTCAGCACTTAATGGTTCAGA
Source organism: Cuscuta australis (assembly GCA_003260385.1). Classification (NCBI taxonomy): domain Eukaryota; kingdom Viridiplantae; phylum Streptophyta; class Magnoliopsida; order Solanales; family Convolvulaceae; genus Cuscuta; species Cuscuta australis. The sequence goes on from NQVE01000186.1 coordinate 1,209,593, forward strand.
CCTCTTACTGGTTCAGCACTTACCTATTCAGAATTTGCCAAACAGCTCCTAAACCTAATAGGTAAGTGCTGAACCAGTAAGAGGTCTGAACCATTAAGTGTTGAACCAGTAAAAGGTCTTAACTATTAAGAGCTAGTATATTGCTTAACTACTCAGAGGCAAATTTCTGATCAATTCAGATAAGAGCTCTTAACCATTCACACTCTGTATAATACTTAACCATTCAGAGACAAATGTCAGAGCCATTCAGACATTTGAACCATTAAGAGGCTGAAACAAACAGTCTGAACCATTAATTGCTGAACCATTTAGACATCTGAACCATTAAGAGGCTGAAACAAACAGCCCCTTAGACTATTCGGTTTTTAGCAATTTCTATCGGTTTTTAAAAGCCAAAACCGCAACCAAAACCGAATTCAATTAGTTGGGTTCGGTTTTTTGAGTTCGGTTTCGGTTTTCGTGGTGCGGCTTTTTTTGGTATTGTTCGATTAATTTCAGTTCAGTTTTCGGTTTTCCGGACCCAGCCCTACTCGTAACAATGCCATTTATTGTATTTTATCAAAAAGTTATACAAATAAATCATACTTTAGTTTTTTACCTCTAGCAGACTTTCAGAGGTCTCGTGCTCACTTGCATCTTCGCCTTCCCTAGTAGGGACATTACATTGCTTTTTTTTATGCCAATATATATTTGTATTATTCTTTTTTTTATAAATAAAAGCAGTTTTATTCGCATAAATAAAGAAAAGGGGTGGAAGGAACAAGTCTCCAACTCACCCTAAAAGTAAAGTAAATAAATAAAGAGAAGGGGGAGGGAACATAACTCCCACTCACCCACAAAATAAAAAAGGCAAAAAAATGCTAAGCCAGAACAAAAAGTCCATGAGGGATAAAATATGTGGCCCGAAGGCTAGGAACAGCATAGGCCCCATAAATCAGCATCTAGGGGGATTCTTTAAAATCTTCTGGCGAGCCCATCGCATGGCCTCTTTCAACGCTGGGTGACGTGCGTAATCTACCTTTTTAAAATCTGCCTCCCAATTGTTACTAATGAGCTTCAATGCACGCGTCTTCAATACTTTCATAGAACGATAATCCTCATCGTGCTTAGTAACCGGGATAATATAACCTTGCTCATCAACTGGATAGAAGTGAATCTCCCCGTAAAGGTCAATATGACGAGAAATAGGAGGGGCCGAATTGGCTATCACCTTGTCATCATTGGCCACGCCATCCACTATTATCGGAGAGGAACACTGACGTTCCTCAGATTTTCCTTTTTCCTCAACCACAATGTCCGCGTAATCTAAATCCTTAAAACCAACCTTTCCTTCAGGCTCCGAGGAATATCCCGAGGGGGTCTCTGGCTGAAACGTAGGTGGTACAGCAGTAGAAGCCGGGCCTTCGTGCAAGATTTTGAGAAGGGCAGCTTGGGACAACAACCCCGACTTATAAGAAGCTATGGCCTCGGCAATGAAATTTTTAGAAGAGTTTTTAGAGGCGTTTCGGTCAAACAGAGGGAGGGAGGGTGGGGTTTGCATGGGAATATGTTGAATGGGGTTTTAGGGTTGCATGGGAAGGGTTTGCATGGGAACTGTCGATTGTAGGTGTGGGTGTTGGGTTTGGGTTGACTGAGGTTGTTGCATGGGATTAACAGAAGGGGTTTGGGGGGTGTTTTGCATGGGCTGGGTATGTGAGGGAATTGGCATGGCAGGGGTATGGTTTTTAGGATCTGGAGTTACGGATTGGGATGGGTTTTGCATGGGTGTGCTTGCATTGTTTTTGGAGGGGAGAAGGAGTTTTTGCATGGGAGAGGGAATAGCGTTGTTCATGGCTGGGGATACGGATTCAAAGTTTTTGGCAGTGGAGGCTTCAGGTAAAGGGTTCTCATGAGAAGGAATTTGGTGGGCAGGGGTATGGGTTTCAATGGCAGATGGGGTTTGGGTGGCATGGGGTGGGTTTTGCAGGTTAATTGCAGGGGGTTCGGCAGTGGGGTTTTTGGAACCAACATGGGTAAGGGTTTTGGGACCAATTTGCATGGGGTTGGGCACAGAAATGGCAGAATGAGGAGGGGGAATGGCTGCGGTTTCACCAGGTGTGAGCTCAGCTACCTGGGTAGTGGTTTTTGCAATGTAAACCTGTTTGGGTTCCTCCCGTCCACGACTTTTGCTGTGTTCCCTATTCTGCCGTGTGTCATGAGCGAGTTCTTTCCCCTTTCTTCTAGCTTCAAAGGCATGGTATTCCTCTAAAAGTTTGCACTTCTCAAACGAGTGCCCTTGTCTTCGGCAGTGAATACAATAATAAGGGATTTTCTCATATTCCACAAGTTGAAAGAAACCTTGATCCTCTTCACCTTCCTCCACAGAAGTACCAATAAAAACTTTAGACACCAAAGGCTTTAGGAGATCCATCTCAACACGAACCCGGGCATGATTTGGCTTGATCCCTTCCAACGTGGCTTTGTCCATACCAAGATATTTCCCAATGGGTTTGCAGATCAAAGTTAAGGCCTTGTCATTAAAATAATGAAAAGGCAGATCATGGAGTAACACCCAAACTGGCGAAACAGGAGTTTCTGTTTCCAAACTAAAATCTGAAGTCCAACGAAATAAGCGCATGGGATATGTGCCTTCAAAAAGTATTTGCTCCTTCAAAAGAATATCAGTAGCATCTTGGGGATGTGTGAACTTGAGAAAAATATGTTTTGGGCCTCTCCACCCAATAGTCACCGAACCACGCAGCACAAATTGGGAGGCAAAATGTTTTTTAATAAGCTCAAGTTTTGGTTGACCATGGGAGAACTTACCAACAATCAAGAAATGATCAACACTAGATAATGTATCAACTTCATTGGCAGAAAATCTAACACATGGAATACCTCGATGTGTGCTAATCGCTCGGTCTGGAAGGGCTGGAACTTGAAGAGGGAAAGGAGATGACAGCAACTGTTTTGGAGCCATAACCTGAGCAAAGGACAGCCCCCCAGTCCCTCCTTTCAAGAGTTGTTTCCTCCGTCTCCTCATTGTCCTCTAAAATATTGTTATAAGTTTAAAGATTTACATCATTCTTAATTCCCATGAATTAATCAAATTCTTGACAACTAATTACATCACTTACATATTACTTCGGGATTGTCGGAGAGGACGAAACAGTGTCTCAATTGAGAGTCACGTGAGCTAGAACCTTCAAATTAATGTGACGGGGGTTTTGCCTCTACCTGAACTTTGGTTCAAACTCCCCATATCGACAGCCCTTCTACAAGACATTGTAAATAATACTCCGTATAAATATAAATTAATATTGGATAATATATTAGTAAAATATATTTATATTATAGTATTCTATTATGATCAATGCATTATAATTTTATAATATGAAATTATTAATATATTATAAATTTATAGTTTATGTATAGAATATTAATACATACAATTATAACTATTAAAATGAGAGATTAGAGATTAGAAATGTATGAGATTGAGAGAGAATGAGACATTGAGGTGTGATTTTAAAAAATGGGGATATTTATAAGTTTTTTAACCCCCCACCCCCACCATGCTCCAAACAGCTATAATACTATTGAAGACTCCTAGAGTCACACTCTCCCCATCATGCTCCAAACAGCTATAATACTATTGACATTACTTTTTAAGAGGGGTAATGATGAATGATAAGATAAGGTGAAAATGAATGACTTATTTTAAGGGTAGTTTAGGTATTTTATTTTTAATAGTTTACGAAAACAACTAACAGGCAATTTATTTTGGGACGGAGAAAAAAGGCAAACAAGCAATTTAAAATGGGATGGATGGAGTATCACTTTAATTAAAAAACAAAAAAAATGATCAGGCTTGTAACAGACCAGAACAGGTGATTCCAGAACCACCCACTCTAAACCTAAAGTTAGTACCTCATTTTCCAGTTTTGGGTTCGGTTCTACGCTACCGTTTCACCACCACCAAAAATGATTCGGGTGCCTGAACCACCGGTACAAGTTCTGGTAACGGTTCGAAACTGTACCCCGGTCCAGGCCTACATGTAAGTGTAGCGGAATGAGACAATAAACTAGGTTTAGAGCTCAATTTATGTGGTATAACCAACTATATGATTTGGCCGGCACAACCAGCATAAATTAGTAGCTGCAACGAAGAGCTAGTCGATCTAGAGGATGAGACAAAACCCGCTCGATCTGGAAATTGAAAATGCTAGCCGACAGTTAGAGCGCGGCGCTACATTTGACGATCGGAAGAACTAGTCAATCGATAGGAAGAGACGGAAGCCGCGGATCAGAAACCCTAGTCGCTTGGAAGAGATGGGAGCGGCGGCAACTAGGCTAGGCCGGCGATGAGGGTGATGGAAACTAAGCTAGGTGATGACGGCGGATGAACATATGGAAGCAGCGGCAACCAAGCTAGGCGGCGATGGTGGCGAGAACTTGCGGATCAATTATCCATGAACAATTTGGTGGTATGAACGATTTGTTGCTTCAGAATGAACACTATGTTACACGTAACTGAATGTTTTAATTTTAATGAATAAACGTGTGAAAATAAAACTACTTTGTTTCGTAGTGAGCACTACATTGATTCAAAATGAACATCACGTTATTTCAAAATGAATACTTTTTGTACTCCAAGATGAACACTTATGTTTGTGCCAAAATGAATACCGCTTTACTCTAAAAAGAGTACTACCACTACGCCAAAAACAGCATCAGAAGACTGTTGATTAACTACTGTTTATGGAAACACAGTAGTTGAAAAAAAACAGACTAGTGTAAGTTTTTCTTGGCAACAGAACGGTAGTCTAGCTGCTATGCTTTTAAACTATTTTTAAATTTTCGAGAAATAGTAATGTATCATTAGTTGTCTGTCTCAGTTCAAAATACAAATTTTCTTACAACAGTTGTCAATAACAAGTTAAGAATACTCAATTTAAACAATAGTCTGGGTTTCTATTCTAGAACTGTTTTTAAACTTATTAGAAACAGTTATCTATTGTTTGTTGTTTGTTTCATATGGTTTTTTTGCCACTGTTGTTTATAATAGGAATTGAAGACTCTTTTGTAACAATAGTCTATGAATTATGGGTAGAACTGTTTTTGAAGTTGTGAGAAACGGTCATCTATTATTAGTAGTCGGTTTCGTAAAAAAATGCAGTTTTATTGCCACAGTTGTCAATAATTACTTAAGACTACTCTTTCCTAATAGAAGTCTGGTTTCCCAGTGTATAACTGTTTTTAAACTTATAAAAAATAGTAATGTATTATAAGTAGTGTGTGTCACACTATTTTTTTCACGGTTATCTATAATAAGTAAAAAAACTATTTTTAAGAGAATTGTCACTACAAGAAAATGCGTCTTTTGCCACACTTAAACTTGCTATTCGCAACACATATAAGTGCGGGAAATAGTGTGATAGGTAACCATGCAAGGATAGACAGCGGAATATAAAAATTTTAACATCCTAACATGATTATCTTGCCCAGAAACACGTACTAAAACTTATAGTGAGTAAGAAATTTATACCTTTCTCCGTAAGCGGTAAAAACGAAGAGGTCGTAGGAAGAGCGTTGAAAGTGCAAGCGTAACCGTTCAAGCGTCCGGTCTCCAACTTTGACACACGAACAACGCCGGAGTCTACCACAATCTTTATGCTAGTAAAGATTATAGTAGTATAAAATATAAAGATTAAAATTGGGATAATAATAATCTTGTATATTTCTATAGAAAATATTTCTAATAATACTTAGAAAATATTATGGATATTTTCTATACACAAAATGATATTATTGGAACCCCAAATAATCACTTTCTCTCTCTAGAAATGAAGTGGCTGAAAAATTACACTTGCATAAATCAAGATGATGATCTTCACATCTATATAAAAAATTTTGTTCAAAGTGCCGTGTAATCAATTAAGTAGAAAACAAAACATTACAAAGTTATTAATCAAACTTTGTCATTTAGCTAAATGATAAAAATAATAAAACTATGTCAAAGATTGATTTTTGATCCTTTAAATCACTATGGCCGAATGTTTGATTGTGAGAAGGATTTTCAAAATTCTTCTCCACTCAAATGTTCAAAGTGTATTTTATTTGATACCAAAAATTAATATAAAATTAGTTTTAAACCAAATAAAAATACCCATATCATTTTTTAAACAAGTATACAAATATACTTTAAATAGTTTATGTCAAAATAATTATTTTCATAATTAAAATGACAAACCAAAATAAAATATTCAACATATAATATATATATATATATATATATATATATAAATATTTCGGTATTTATATATATAAATATATCACCGAATGTTTTACATATATATAATATTATATTCCAAAATATTTTATTTTACTATTTTACAAATATACAAATTACTTATTATCCCATTGTTTAATCCTACTCCTTAAATTGTTCAAAGTGTATGACCCGTATAGGCACTTATAAAGCTGGCCACAGTATTGGCTCTGCACCAATACTATAAGCAATAAGCGGTATCTAGCAACACACTATTGCCCCCAGATTATAAGTTAAGACGTTTGCACCGTCAAAACTTTTCCACGACTCAGACTCCGTGTAACTGTATGCCTTTGTCTCAATGTCTAAACTTAATGCAAGGGATTAATAAAATTCAACTTGTATCCATTAAGTAATTCACTGATTTATCAAGTCTGAGTAATAGGAACAGACGTCATAAAAGCATCTCAGCATGGCCATGCAATTTCCTCAGTCATAACTTATCAAAGGGCCCCATAAGACATTAATCTCTTAAAAAGAGTAGTGACAAATCCTATGTACGTAATCTACGTTTCTGAATACGCGCTTCGGCATACCCAAAACAAAGCCTGTATACCATCCTTATTTCATATGGCTTAGGACGATGCATCAAAGTATGCGGGTTCACATATGCAGAAAACGTAATACTTCAAGTCGAAGGATAGTTACACCCGTGGTCGCACTAAAGATGCTTAGAGGATGAACTAAAAGTTCAAGCAACATCTTTAGGATGGGTCAGTCTGGCATCCTATTATCTCTAGATAATATCTGCCCATGTGCGGATGCGAACACACCGTCATTGACTATAAGACTAAGTCAAACATCCAACACACACTAGTCTCACATGCATTAATGATATCCCACTCTCGTTAATACTCGACTATGGACATTCAGATAAATATTTATTTCAAGATGTTAGTCTCATCAGCAGAAAAACACTATCTGATAAACGTATTTTAAATATAAATCTAGGAATATAATATTTGTTTACATTAGCATGAGATGTGTAAACATATTATATCTGCCTATACATGATAGAATAATGATAAACAGTTGGCCATCAGGGCACAACTCCAACATAGTGTTCGCCACACATGTGCTAAGTGTGGCGGCTGACAATTTGAGGAAAATTTTGTCACACATAAAATAAGTGCGGCAAATGAATACATTAAGCACACTTATAAGTGTAGTTAATCTTTTCTTCTGCCACATTTATGTGTTTCCAAAGCATTGCATATGTAAATGCGGCAATTTTTACTTGTTTGGAAAAAAATAAAAATACAATATGCACACAAATATGTGTGGCGAATCACAACAACATAACTAATTTTTGAGATTTTTCAAACATTTTAAAATTCATAATAGAACCTATGTGGGACTCGAACCCACCATTGAGCTAATAGGCTAAGTATTTCTTTTTCCCAGTCAGGCAGTCTCCTCATTTATATAGTCAGGCAGTCTCCTCATTTATATATCAGTCAATCCAGTAAAATCTTTCACCATGTGTGAAGTAGACGCGTAAGGTACACATTCTGGATGTGCTCAAGCTGCTGCATCAACTGTTTTCCCAGAATCAAACTCCCCCTGCACAAAGAAAGAAAACAAAATACTGGTATGAAATACTACCTCTGTCCTAACCAAGCACCATATTTGACAAATGTACAATTTTTTTTTACGTCCGTTCCTACTTTGTGTGAATATAGAAACAAATAGCCAAAATGAACCTGTAGTGGTGTGCCCAACACATCAGTAGCATTTCTCAAATTTATTTGTTTGCTAGTATCTGAAGAAGTGGGCTTGGAAGACTTCTACCACTCTTCACTATGAGAACGTCTCTGAAACGAAAAAGCATCACACATATCTTCAGCGCCCCATATTGTTGATAACTCAGATGTAAGGGCAATATTATTAATGGTTGTGTTTTGATGTTTCTTTATGTGAGCAGCAATTGCTGCATCAAAGGAGTCACAACTGAACGGTGTATTATGAACATAGTTAGAACTACTAGTAGGTACACTGGAAGTAATTCTGCACCAACCATAAAAAACCAAAACTTTGAGTTTGATCTGAGGGTAACAATCCAGCATAAATTAGAAATCAAAACCATTGAAGCCATATGCTCAATCCAAAAAACATTGAAGCCATACACTTAAATCAATATTATAGAGAAATTAGCAGCCTTTTGAACCATAGAACATAGGTACCTTGTACTCAAACCAGCAAAAACATTCTTATTCATACATCATACCAGAATATTGAAGTCAAATTTACAACCATAGCCATAGTCCCCATCAAAGGCACAACCATAACATATAATAACTAATCATATAACGTATTAGATTCCAAAATAGAAACAAAATCAATCAATACAAAGGATTAAAGATAATTTCAGAATCATTCTTCAGTTTCTCTAGGTTGATTCAAACCTTCAGCTCCAAAAAAACAGCCCGGGCAGTGACCAAGACAGTGAGAAACACTCCATTTGAATTGTATTTGCTTAAGAGTTTTTGTTAACAAGCTGTATATTATGAGAAACTAAAAGAAAGTTATAAAATTAGTTCTCAGTACAGCGATCGGAACTCTTAAACACTTGTTTGTCATCATCAAAAAGGGGGAAATTATTGGGAAAAATATTATAGATTTTGATGATGATGTATTTAGAATGTAATAGGGACTTTAGGTCTCCCCCAATATTCAATGTAATTTTTCTTTTTAGAAATATTGTCAAAACCGAGCTCTTGAGATTTCCAATAAAGTTGTGATATTTCTTTAAGCGTTTTGATGCCTGAAGACTTAATCAAATTCAATGATATGGAAATTGGATATCTTGATCGGAAATGTCAGAGACAAGTAAGGATTTCTCAATCAGATGTAAATCCTCAGATCCGGAAGACTACATAAGAACCGGATGTCTCGCTGCAACCTGCTGAAGGCTAAGTCATCCAAATCGGAAGACTAGCACGGATCTCTTTCTCACCTGGAAGTCTGAAGAATGACTCCTCCGGATTTGTCAGCTAAGAATCGGAAGACTCATTGAAGACCGGAATTCTCAGAAAGCGGACAAGTGAGAAAACACTTAGAAAAATTATCTAAGTCCTGAATGAAGAAATTCTACCCGTTGGTAAGGAAGAATCAATCTCTTGATTTTCAACGGCTAGATTGAAGATAATTATGCTGATTCAAGAACAAATTACTCGAAGACAAAGTTTGGGCCTCTAAAATTAAAGAACCTGCCCAGAATTCCTAAACAAGCACTAGAAGACAAACAGAGTAAAGTGCTACAGTCTTGAATTCTTGAACAACAGCTAGAAGACGGATTCTGTGGAAAAAGGAATCCTTTCTCAACAATTGGGTACGTCCAAACACCCACTTCAACGAAGAATCTTCAAATCACAATCTTCATTCAAAATTGAAGCCAGCAAATGCAACGGATAGTCTATTATGATTCAACGGATAGATTATCCAATCTAGCTATAAATAGCACTCTTGGAAGACTGGAGAAATAACGATGAGATACGTTGATACAACAACACAAAAAAGCAATCTCTAAGCTATCTCACTCACAGTTAGCCCAAAAAGCTTGATAAAGAGAGATCCTTAAAACTCATTATCCAGAAGCAAACTCCTCTTCCTTCCAAAGAGCTATAGTGTAAACACTTGAAGGTTTCCTTGCCTCAAGTACCACACCACGTTGAAGGATACAACTTTTTGATCAAACTTCTTGATTAAAAAGGGGGTAGGTCAACTTTCTTACAAGTTGGTCTTGCAAGTCCTATTGTTCGGACCTTGCAGTTGTTGAAGAAGCGTGACCTTCGAAGGAGCAACAAAGCCAGCACGAGTGCAGTAGCAACATTGGTCTTGCGAAGATATACCATGCAGAAATTCACACAAGTGTAATTGTTGGTTCACTATTCAACAACCAACTACATAGTGGATTTTGAGGACGTAGAAGGATTACCCCACCTTCGAACCTCGTTAAAGTTTGCGTGTCTCTCTCTTTTATCTTTACTCTTACTTGCAATTATATTGACTGTGAAAACTAACCCATCCATATTGATTACTGCTCACTCTACCCACCAAATTCCGCACACAATCTAAAGTTCACCAGAACTCTAGATTAACACTTATTTTCACGTTTTCAAAAGAAACAAAAAAGATTTTAAATTTGTAACAAAGTCTATTCACCCCCCCCCCTCTAGACTTTGTATCTCACCACTTTGGGACCACCAATTGGTATCAGAGCTCACTTCTCACTATCTACGTTTAGATTAACGAGAAGCGATCAAAATGGTGAACAATATGGATCACGGTTTGCCCAAGTTTTCTCTTCTAGGTTATGATGATTGGAAGATCATGATGGAAGCACACCTCTACGCTCTACATGATTGCATGTGGATGGTGCTTGAGGATGGACCCTTGAAAATCCAAATGGAGAATCCTGAGAGGAATCCAGCAACTCCAGACGTAGTCCAGTACATTCCAAAGCGCAAGGAAAAATGGGATGATAGAGATTGCAAAAAGCACAATCTGGACAACGTCGCCAAAGCAGCCATCTTCAAGACACTTGATCCCATCACCTTCTCCAAAATCAAACATCTCAAGACTGCCATGGAGATATGGCAAGGTCTTGGGAAGCTATGTGAGGGATCAGAGGACTTGAGAAAGCAGAAGATAGAAGTTCTGCTTGAGAAGTTCAAAGGATTCAAAATGCTTCCCGGAGAATCATTCGATATGTTGGATGAAAGATTCCACAAAATCTTAAATGATCTTGCCTCACTTAACCACGTTCTTTCTCCCAAAGAAAAGAATGTAAGGTTGCTGAGATCTCTTCCAACTGAGTGGTACACCAAAGCCACAGCCATGGAAGAAGGAAGAAACCTGGAAAACTACACTGTCCAAGGTCTTCTTGATGAGCTCAGAACCTTTGAGCACGAGCTGAAGAAGAAGAAGGAAGAACAAGTCACTCCCTTCCCCACGGCACTGATGACAACTCCAAGAGTCCCATCAAGTGAAGGGACATGCCCAAGAAACTGTGACACACCCTCCTCCAGCTAGCTGTCAAGTTCAAGAAATTCTTCAAGAAGGCTGACTCAGTCAGAAGGCCATCCAAGGGAAAGCCACAGGTAAGTGACTCCCCTCCTGAATCTTATTTGTGTTATAACTGCAGGAAGCCTGGCCACTGGAAGTCAGCATGCCCGTACCCAAAGGTGGAGAAGTACGGAGAAAGATATAGTCACCCTCCACCCCAGAAACTATTTGTGCCACCTAAGAATGCTTATAACCGACACAGGCTACACTATGCACTACCTAGACAAAACTATAGGTCTTATCAACCTAGTTTTGCTAGGAGGAAACAGGAAATTGCACCTCCTGCACGTAGGAAGTTTTATGCCTACAACTATGATTACAATCCCAACAAGTTTAGAGCTGCAAGGAAAATTCCCTGCAACTTCAAACTTGATGTAGGGACACACACCATTAACTACTCCGGACCCAAACTTAATTGGGTACCAAAATCTTCCTCCTCCTAATGCAGGAAGCCGCTAAGTACCCAGGTGTCTTGTACTTAGACAGTGGCTGCTCAAGACACATGACGGGTGATGCGAGCCTTTTGAGCAATCTAATTCCCTATGATGATCCAAGAGTTACTTTTGGAGGAAGCAATGATTTTGGCCTTACTAAAGGGCTAGGAAATTTGGTGTACAAGGGACTAACCATCCAAGCTGTATCTTATGTTGAAGGCCTCAATTATAACCTTCTTAGCATAAGTCAGTTTTGTGATAAAGGTTATTCCTTGGAATTCTGCAAGGACATGGCATCTCTCAAGAACATATCCACTAATGAAGTCATTCTCACTGGGAAGAGAATCAGGAACATCTATGAAGTAATGTGGGATAATGTCAAGGAAGCATGTCTAATCAGCAAAGGTGACACTAACCTTCTATGGCTTTGGCATAAGAGGTTGAGTCATCTCAACTTCAAAACTCTCAACAAGCTGTCCAAAGAAGGGTTAGTAGAAGGTCTTCCCAAAGCTGTATTCAGGAAGGAAAGCATTTGTGATGCTTGCTAGAAAGGAAAGCAAGTCAAGTCCACTTTCAAGGCAAAATCGGCACCCTCAACTACAAGGATATTAAGTCTTATTCACATGGACTTATTTGGCCCTGTTACACCAATAAGTCTAAGTGGAAAGAAATATGTCCTGGTGGTAGTTGATGATTACTCAAGATACACGTGGACAATCTTCCTCAACGGCAAGAAGGAAACTCAAGGGAAACTCACCAACTGCATGAAGCTGATTCAAAACCAAGCGAGTCAGACCATTCAGAAGATCAGATCTGACAAAGGCACAGAATTCCTGAATGAAATCATCATTCACTACTGTGAAGAAAACGGAATTCTTCATCAGACATCTGCTGCAAGGACACCTCAACAGAATGGTGTAGCTGAAAGAAGGAACAGAACCCTGAACGAAGCAGTGAGAACCATGCTAGCAGAAGCTTCCCTACCAAAGAGGTTCTGGGCTGAAGCTGTTAACACAGCCTGCTACACTCAAAATAGGAGTATGATTTATAAAAGACACAACAAAACTCCCTATGAACTGTGGAACGGGAGAAAGCCTAATATATCATATTTTCATATTTTTGGGAGCAAGTGCTTTGTGTTAAACAACGGGAAGAATCATCTGAACACTTTTGATGAGAAATTAGATGAGGCCATCTTCCTAGGATATTCCATGGTGAGCAAGGCATTTAGAGTCTTCAACAAAAGAACCATGATCTCTGAAGAGTCAATACATGTTATCTTTGATGAAAAACATGTGGTTGACAAACCATCAAAGCATGATGATGAGGTTCTGGATCTATCAGACAAGGATGAAGAAGTCAATGAAGGAGATAGAATGAAGCCTACGGAGTTCATTCCATTCAGAAGTCTGCCTCTGAAGACTTCACAAAGGAATCCGGATTCAGACAGTGCTGAGCCTTCCGGAAATTATGGCCAGCCTTCCAATATTCCGGATCTCTCAAACGGCGACAACTCCGGAAATGGCGACCTAGTGCCAATCTATCCAGAAACACCAACAACCTCTGTTCTTCAACCAGAAACTGAACTAGATCAACCAGTCAATCCCAATCAACACAATCTTCGTTGGTTAAGGGATCATCCTCCTCAACAGATCATTGGAGATATTCAATCTGGTGTTCGCACAAGGAGTGCCCAACAGAATCTAGAAGCTATGCTTGCTTGTTTCATCTCACAAGTAGAACCAAAGAATATTGAAGAAGCTCTAGCTGATTCTGATTGGATCAATGCAATGCAAGAAGAACTCAACCAATTTTCCAGAAATGACGTCTGGAAACTTGTTCCCAGACCTACTCATCAACATGTCATTGGCACAAAGTGGGTCTTCCGGAACAAGATGGATGAAAATGGCGTTGTTGTCAGAAACAAGGCCCGGTTAGTTGCTAAAGGATATTGTCAAGAAGAAGGTATAGATTTTGATGAAACCTTCGCTCCAGTTGCTAGACTTGAAGCTATAAGACTGTTTCTAGCCTTTGCTGCTCATAAGGACTTCAAGGTCTATCAAATGGACGTCAAAAGCGCATTTCTCAACGGAAACCTCGAGGAAGAAGTTTATGTGGAACAACCTCCAGGATTTGAGTTACACACTAAGGGAGATCAGGTGTACAGACTCAAAAAGGCGCTATATGGACTCAAACAAGCACCAAGAGCTTGGTATGATACATTGTCTCAATTTCTTATAGACAATGGATTTACCAAAGAAGTCATTGACAAGACATTGTTCAAACTACAAGATGGTGAAGATCTCTTATTGGTCTAAATCTATGTGGACGACATCATATTTGGCTCAACTAAGGAAGATCTATCCACTAAGTTCTCAACCCTCATGCAAGGAAAATTTGAGATGAGCATGATGGGAGAACTCAACTACTTCCTTGGTCTTCAAATCAAACAGAGAAGCGAAGGAACTCTCATCAACCAAGCGAAGTATACAAGGGATCTTATCAAGAAGTTCAAAGTTGATCAGAAGTCATCCGTTTCTGTCCCCATGAGCACATCCACCAAGCTTGACATGGATGTAGATGGAAAGGATGTAGATCAAACTCTCTACAGAGGAATTGTCGGATCTCTACTTTACCTTACTACAAGCCGTCCGGATATCTCATATGCAGTAGGTGTTTGTGCCAGATTCCAGTCAAAGCCAAAGGAAAGTCATTTGATAGCAGCTAAAAGAATTCTTAGATACCTCAAAGGAACTCAGAACATGGGTTTGTAGTATGCTAAAAGCAATTCATTTGAGTTAGTGGGATACTCAGATTCTGACTTTGCCGGATGCAAAGTGGACCAGAAAAGTACATCTGGTACTTGTCAATTCGTTGGTGGAAATCTTGTTTCTTGGTTCAGTAAGAAACAAAACTCCATTTCCACATCAACAGCAGAAGCAGAGTACATTGCAGCTGGTAGTTGTTGTGCTCAAATTTTGTGGCTAAAGCAGCAATTACTGGACTATGGAATCAAGACAAAGGAAGTGACAATCTTTTGTGACAATCAAAGTGCCATAGCCATCACTCAAAACCCAGTGCATCATTCTTGCACTAAGCACATTGATGTCAAGCATCACTTCATCAGAGATCATGTGGAAAAGAAAGATATCAAAATTGAGTATATCTCAACTGAAGAACAACTGGCGGATATCTTCACAAAACCACTAAGTGAAGCCAAGTTTTCCAATTTGCTTCACAAAATTTGTCTAATTCAATTAGACTGAGTGCGGTACACGTGGCAGACTACCTTCCACGTCTGTCAAAATATTGGGTAGGCACGTGGCCTTGGGAATAGTCAAAAACCCAATCGCCACTAGCCGCAAAAATCGCTCAATTTAAAACCCAATCGCCACTATTCAGATCTCAACCGCCCACTCAAAAGTTCTCGTCGACTTCTTTGCGAAAAATTCTCAAGAGCTCGCAAGAACCCTAGGCCTTTCTTTCTCAAATTTTCACCCAAATTTCTAAGAAAATGAAGGTTGTCGGAGCAAATGTTCATTTCCAGAAGTTAGAGGCCAAGTGCTCTTCATCGACATTCTTTCAAAGCTATCTGGAGATGATAGCCGCTCAAGACCTCACTGAATTTCTTCAAATGGAGATTCGCCTCAAATTTGAAGAAGAAGTTCTTGAATTCTACAGAAATGGAGAAGTCAAAACTGCTCATTCAAAGAAGAATCCACAGAGGACGTTTCCAGTCATCAAGTCCACTGTTGGAGGCACAAAAGTGAAGCTTTCGCAGAAGAAATTGGGAGAAAAACTTCACCTCCCCAATTCTGGAGTTGAAGTTGGAAAACTTCCAGTCAAAAATCTGGACTGGAATGTCATTGGAATTTCTGGGCAAGTTCCTTTTGGCCCAGCAAAGAAAGCAGATCTAAACAATGATTACAAATTGATTTTGGAACTGGTCATCGCTTGCCTCGAGTGTGGAAGTGGAGGTCACGCCGATGACATCACCCAGGAGAGAGCCTTCATCATCAACGCTCTCATTACCAAAACTAAGGTAAACTGGGCTGCACACTTTTTCAAGTCCATTTCTAAACATCTAGGAAAGCACAATCAGAAGTATCTATGTCAATGTCTGTATATTGGACATGTTTTGGAATCTATGGGCGCTGCAGTTAAAGGGAAAAAGTATGAAGCCAGATACTGGCTATACTACTTATCCTCCAAAGGAGAAAACAGAGCTGGTGCTAGTGCCACTGCAGAAGAAAGCTCATCAGATAATGTCCTACTCATCCATATGGCAAAGATTGCCAAAAGAAAGCAAGTGGTGTCTCCCTCCATTAGTATTGAAGCACCACAGAACCTTGCCTTGGTATGTTTAGAAGAAGAAGTCTCAGACCATGGAGAACTTCAAAGGAAGAAGAAGAGGAAAATCAACTCTCCATCAACATCTGGAAATGTCAATCCGGATGAGTTGAAGGAGAAGGAGCCTGCTGAGGAAACCTCTACCCAAAACCGGAGCCCTCAACAATTTGAAGACGAAACTCCTCAAGTCCCAAGCCTTCCAACCCCCTCATCTCAGCCTCATACAGATGATGCTGACAACAAATTCTGGTAGCTCTACTATAATTGGAGAGCTTGGAAAGTTGGAAATTCAGAAGAGCAACTGTTGGATTGGGACCAACAGCTGAAAAATGAGAAGATTATCAAGAAGTGCTTAGGTATTCCAGTCAACCACAGGTGTGAAGACATTTTGAATGACTACTGGGTATGGCAAAAGAACCCTGAAGACCTGCATATGGAATACCTGGCCAACACACCAGTTTCTGACTAAGAAGCAGATGATGAAGACACTGCTGTCTTCAAGCCAGTCTTCTCAAAAGACACAGAAGATCAAGTGGTTCACACTTCTGAAGCACATGCTACTTTGGAAGCAACAGCTGAGGATTTCCAAACATTTCCGGAAACCTCACCTGCCTTTGAAACGGAAACCTCACCTGCATTTCAGGAAATTTCACATGCCTCTGAAATGGTTCTGAATGAAGTTGTTCAAGAGAAGGCAACCTCTCCCCCACAAGAACAGAACCAGGAAACAGCAGAAGAAGAAGAATTTCAGCAACTAATCCAATCTCAAGTTTTGGAGACTCTCACAACTCCTTGTGAGATCTCCAATCCTACTGAAACTGAGATCCTGGAGAAGTCAGCAGAAATTCCAGAACAGTCAGCTCTTCCAGAAACAATAGAGCAAGCTGTTGAAGTGCAAATGAACTCTGAAGAAGCTGAAAAGGAAATTCAAATGGCAGAAGTGGAGGTCTGTCAAACTCCAGCAGCCATTGTTGAAGAACAGAATGCAGATGAAGAAAGAGACTCCCTCTTTAGGGATATATCAAATTTTGCACTTGATGAAGCAAAGGGAGAATCTGAAAGAACACTGAAGGTTACTGATGAAGAAGATGCACAAGAAGATGCTGAATCTCTTCCTATGCAACTCTTCCAAAGGACACCATCTTCTCATCAGGTAACCAACTTCCATTTTCATAGCTCTTCCACTCATAACCTTCCGGCTGAGATACCGGAAACCTGGACAAAGAAGGTCCAAGGGCTGATTGAATCAGCCCTAGCATCTCAACATGCCTCCTTTAGGCAAGAGATAGAGCAAATGGAAGCCAAGTACACTCAACTGCTAGAGAAATCAGAAGAAAAACACAGCGCAGATCTCAAAGAAATAGGTAAATCAGTAGACAAGACTCTAGAGACCATCTCTCTATTGAGTGATACTGTGAGCAACACTATGGAAATATATGCCTCTGACAGTCAACTTCAATTCAAAGAGTTCAACAAAGTCAAAGAGCAGATAGCAAGTGTCACAGTTGGTCTACAAAAACAAATGTCCCTTCTTCAAATGGACATCAGATCAGCCCTAGCAGTAGCTTCAGCAAATCAGGTAGTAATCAAAGACTACTTGAAGGTGATCATTGACAATCAAAAGGAAGCATACAAGCTGTTCAGACTTATTGGTGCACATACTGGAACCGCAAGATGGAAGTGATTCTCCAACAACACAGTCCATCTCCAATACCACAGCTCCCTATTGCAGTCAACGAAGGAGAAGCATCTTATATCCCTTCTCATCTGAACATGACAAATTTAATCCTTGAAGCACAGCAACGAAATCCGGAAAACTCAGCACAGCACCTATCCAGCTCAGGACTGGATGGAACAGAATTTATAGGTGCAGTTGTTGACCACTTCTCAGATGCTGCTCAATCAGAGGAAAGGCGTGCAAATTTAAGGCGCATCAAAGAACTGTGTGGCAACATGCAGGGCATCAGTGAGGTTGCCAGATCTTTAAAACGCAAAAGGAACTAAATGTTCTTTTCATCAAACCAGGGGGAAAGTATGTGAAAACACTAATTTATTTTGATGAAAATACCTTCTTGTTTAAACATTGCTTGATTGGTTTAAACATTGCTTAATTATGTCTTAACTACGCTTATTATGCTTAATTATGCTTATCTCAAGTATGATTTTGTCTTAATTATTTTTCTGAAGCGCATACATTCAAGGGGAATGTAATTCAGGGGGAACTTAACTAGTTTTGGCTAACAGTTTTTTTTTGCTATGAATTATTGATGAGCTCTAAGCAATGGAAGTCGGATATCTCAGTTTTGGTACTAAAATTGGAAATCTCCGATTCAGGTACTTTACAAAATCTGCCTTCTTAAACTAAGCTTTAATTCTTAATTCATTTCCAACTAGCTCTAAAAGTACTGGTCCTTAGGATTTTCATAATGTACAGGACTTTGGAAAAATAGTACCACTTTTCTTTTAAAAATAAAAATTCATATTTGTTTTGGTACTACCTCATCCTAAGTAGAAACTAGAACTATAGGGAATGAAAAATGATAGTTTTATTTTGGGCCTTGAGAACCCAATAGGAATAATTTCCCTTTAGTACATAGCTTTCTTTTCTTTTTGCGCCACTCTTTTGGGCTTAGTCAAACTAAAACAGTTACGTTTCTCAAACCAAATGAAACTGATTTTCTAATTGGAACAGTTTCAATCCATTGGTTACTGGTAAAAGATTCCTTTCACTTTTCAACTTCTTGGAAGTTGAAACTCCTTTACTCTCACCGTTCCAACTACCCACTTAATGGAACCCGTGAACCTCCTCCTCCCCTATTTAAATCAAGATATTCCAATCCATTTCCATCACAAACAACTCTCTAAATATGAAAGTCTTCAAGTTCACTGTCTGAGAAAAACACCAAGAAAATATCCTCAATGGAGAAATTTTTCTTTCTCACCCTCATAGACGGCAATGGAGAAAAACCTAGTGAGAAGGAAAGTAATTCAAAGTTTATGGTGCAATTCTCGGCAGTAGAGAAAGTTTATGGTGTAATTCTCGTATTTTTCAGGATTATACCATACACTTTCTCTGGAACAACACTCTCTCTATTTTTCTTTTTATTTTTTACCTTGATCTCTTTCCCCTCCCCTTTCCTTTCTTTACTTTTTCTAAATTTTTTTTGAGCAGTCGCCCCAATTTTCTTACAAGTTTTTTTGGGTGGTGCCTCTGCTCCCTTCTCTCAAGGAGTTCTCAATTTTTTTTTTTTAAAAAAAAATTTCTTTTAAATTTTTTTTGTTTTTTCCTTCATCTTTAATTTTTTTTTTCACAATCAATTCCCTTTTCCAAAACCTTTTCTTTCATGTCATTTTATCTCTCTTTTGTTTTCTTCTTTCATTTTTGAGAGATGTGTTGCTTCCTAGATCTTGGTTATCCACTTTGGATAATAGAGATCTATCAAACGCAACGCCAACCGCTACGCCAAGCAGAATCTGCTGGAGCTGAAAATGGTCAATGGCGGAAGATATCACAAAACCTCAAGACAAGACTTGGTTTAGGAATTATTGTAATTTGAATTGTATTTGCTTAAGAGTTTTTGTTAACAAGCTGTATATTATGAGAAACTAAAAGAAAGTTATAAAATTAGTTCTCAGTACAGCGACCGGAACTCTTAAACACTTGTTTGTCATCATCAAAAAGGGGGAAATTGTTGGGAAAAATATTATAGATTTTGATGATGATGTATTTAGAATGTAATAGGGACTTTAGGTCTCCCCCAATATTCAATGTAATTTTTCTTTTTAGAAATATTGTCAAAACCGAGCTCTTGAGATTTCCAATAAAGTTGTGATATTTCTTTAAGCGTTTTGATGCCTGAAGACTTAATCAAATTCAGTGATATGGAAATTGGATATCTTGATCGGAAATGTCAAAGACAAGTAAGGATTTCTCAATCAGATGTAAATCCTCAAATCCGGAAGACTACATAAGAACCGGATGTCTCGCTGCAACCCGCTGAAGGCTAAGTCATCCAAATCGGAAGACTAGCGCGGATCTCTTTCTCACCTGGAAGTCTGAAGAATGACTCCTCCGGATTTGTCAGCTAAGAATCGGAAGACTCATTGAAGACCGGAATTCTCAGAAAGCGGACAAGTGAGAAAACACTTAGAAAAATTATCTAAGTCCTGAATGGAGAAATTCTACCCGTTGGTAAGGAAGAATCAATCTCTTGATTTTCAACGGCTAGATTGAAGATAATTATGCTGATTCAAGAACAAATTACTCGAAGACAAAGTCTGGGCCTCTAAAATTAAAGAACCTGCCCAGAATTCCTAAACAAGCACTAGAAGACAAACAGAGTAAAGTGCTACAGTCTTGAATTCTTGAACAACAGCTAGAAGATGGATTCTGTGGAAAAAGGAATCCTTTCTCAACAATTGGGTACGTCCAAACACCCACTTCAACGAAGAATCTTCAAATCACAATCTTCATTCAAAATTGAAGCCAGCAAATGCAACGGATAGTCTATTATGATTCAACGGATAGATTATCCAATCTAGCTATAAATAGCACTCTTGGAAGACTGGAAAAATAACGATGAGATACGTTGATACAACAACACAAAAAAGCAATCTCTAAGCTATCTCACTCACAGTTAACCCAAAAAGCTTGATAAAGAGAGATCCTTAA
Source organism: Cuscuta australis (assembly GCA_003260385.1). Taxonomy (NCBI): domain Eukaryota; kingdom Viridiplantae; phylum Streptophyta; class Magnoliopsida; order Solanales; family Convolvulaceae; genus Cuscuta; species Cuscuta australis. The sequence continues at coordinate 1,230,426 of NQVE01000186.1, forward strand.
AACTCATTATCCAGAAGCAAACTCCTCCTCCTTCCAAAGAGCTATAGTGTAAACACTTGAAGGTTTCCTTGCCTCAAGTACCACACCACGTTGAAGGATACAACTTTTTGATCAAACTTCTTGATTAAAAAGGGGGTAGGTCAACTTTCTTACAAGTTGGTCTTGCAAGTCCTATTGTTCGGACCTTGCAGTTGTTGAAGAAGCATGACCTTCGAAGGAACAACAAAGCCAGCACGAGTGCAGTAGCAACATTGGTCTTGCGAAGATATACCGTGCAGAAATTCACACAAGTGTAATTGTTGGTTCACTATTCAACAACCAACTACATAGTGGATTTTGAAGACGTAGATGGATTACCCCACCTTCGAACCTCGTTAAAGTTTGCGTGTCTCTCTGTTTTATCTTTACTCTTACTTGCAATTATATTGACTGTGAAAACTAACCCATCCATATTGATTACTGCTCACTCTACCCACCAAATTCCGCACACAATCTAAAGTTCACCAGAACTCTAGATTAACACTTATTTTTACGTTTTCAAAAGAAACAAAAAAGATTTTAAATTTGTAACAAAGTCTATTCACCCCCCCCCCTCTAGACTTTGTATCTCACCACTTTAGGACCACCACTTGGTTTGTGTACATAGACTCCATTTCAGATTTCATGGCTTCGAGCCATAGATCGGATTCGGGGCATGTAATTTCCTCGAGGTAGGTCTCTGGTTCGCCTTGATCTACCAACAAGACGTCACCTTCATCAGACATGAGAAATCCATATCTGACCGGAGGATTACGTATCCGGTCTGACCTACGTGGTATATCTTGAGAAATTTGAGGTTCAATTGCTTGGTCTCTTTGCTCAGGTTCCAACACTATCGGGACTTCTTCTTGTGGTTCTCGAATTTTTTCGAGGTCTACCTTTCTCCCACTAGTGATAGCAGAAAGAAACTCCTTTTCAAAGAAGGTTCCATTCCGAGCAACGAAAATTTTGTTATCGGATGGATGAAAGAACTCATACCCTCTAGTTTCCTTGGGGTATCCCACAAAAATTACTTTATCTGATTTAGGCTCCAACTTACTAGACGTCATGAGACGTTTTACATAAGCTTCACAGCCCCAAATCTTAAATTACGAGAAACTCGGTTTTCTCCCACGTCATAGTTCGTATGGTGTGCTCTCGACAGCTTTAGATGGAACTCTGTTGAGTGTGTGTGCTGCTGTTTTCAATGCATATCCCCAAAATGATTCTGGCAATGTTGTCAGACTAATCATGCTCCGGACCATGTCTAGCAAAGTCCGATTTCTCCTCTCAGACACTCCGTTTAACTGAGGTGTCCCCGGAGGAGTGAGTTGGGATAAAATCCCATGCTCTTTCAGATAGTCATCGAACTCCAGGCTTAAGTATTCACCTCCTCGATCCGAGCGGAGGGTCTTAATACTTTTGCCTAATTGTTTTTCTACTTCGTTCTTGAATTCTTTGAATTTGTCAAAGCATTCCGATTTGTGTATCATGAGATACACATATCCAAATCTACTAAGGTCATCCGTAAATGTAACGAAGTAAGAATAACCACCTCTAGCTACAGTGCTAATTGGACCACAGACATCGGAGTGTATAAGGCCCAATAAGTCACTCGCCCTTTCACCGTGACCGGTGAATAGAGCCTTTGTCATTTTACCAAGTAAACAAGATTTACATACATCATATGACTGGAAGTCAAATGAATCAAGTACACCAGAACGATGTAACTTAGATATGCGTTTCTCGTTAATGTGGCCCAAACGACAATGCCAAAGGTACGCGAGATTTAAACTGTTGGGTTTATTTCTTTTAACATCTACGTTATATACTGCGGTATCCATGTCAAGGACATAGAGACCGTTCGTCATTTTTGCACTTGCATAAAATATATCATTTCTAAAGACAGAAAGAGTTTTGTCTTTTACAACGAACGAAAATCTTGCTTTGTCAAGGCAGGATACAGAAATGATGTTTCTGCTCATACTAGGTACAAACAGACAATTATTCAAATGCAATATAAGACCACTAGGTAGAGATAAACTATAGGTTCCGACGGCCAATGCATAAACGAGTGCGCCATTGCCAACTTTTAGTTGTATCTCTCCCTCCGTCAATTGTCTACATTCATGCAAGTTCTGCATAGAAGTACAGATGTGAGAACCACATCCAGTATCCATCACCCAAGAGGTGATATCAGACATATTGACTTCGATAACGTAAATTCCCGAGTTTTGGGGCTGACCCTGGTAAAGGTCTCTTAAGCATTGTATCATAGGATGCACTTCCATGTCCGCGTGGAGCCTTTGGAGCTCCGCGGTCATACTGGCCATAATGATACACTTTACATCTCGTGCGTCGTCCTCATACTTCTTGAAGGAAGTGAGTTCGAACGCACGAGCATCAGCATCAGGGGTCTTGGGAGGATCCGTTTCGAGGATGTAGAGTTTCCTCTCACAGTCAAGAACGATCCGGAGGTTCATCTCCCAGTCAAGAAAGTTGGTCCCGGATAACTTGTTGTTTTTCAGGATGTAACGCAGGTTGAAAGGGTTGTTGTTGTTTGCCATCTACAGAAAAATTTTGCAAACTAGGTTATCTATCATGTTTAATAATTAATTAGGCCTTTAATTAATTATCTCCCACTATTTTTAACAAATCAATAACCCTCGATATTGATTCGGAGATTTCCGGAGAAACCTCAAGTGGGCCAAGATCCATATTTCATTATCTTGTGTTCCGCTTGGGCGTTACTCCACAAGACAACTATTTAGGTAGGAACATAGTTCCAACTGATGAGCCGGGCTCTCAGCTCTTGATCTGGTGTTGGCCGAACAATATTACTACAACAGGACCAGGACACCTTTTCACCATACTTGTAATTGGCTAAGGCACGTCTTACGAGCAGACTACTTTGGTTAGGAACAGAGTTCCAGTTAAATCATACAGATCCAACTCCTGGCTGGATGAGTGAGTAAAATCATCCGACTTGTCATTGATGACCCCAACTTACTGCCTCTGAGTCGTCCATCCATTTGACCAAGACTCAGTTAAGTCTAACCCAACGTGCGACAGCGACCACGCTATGACAGTTCCCGTTACCAGCTTAACATACACCGTAACATGCTCTGCTGAGGCTGAGTACATGACAGTGCACATTAGCCGGATAGGTGCCGGGCGTCAGAAGGCAATAGACTTAATATTCGTGAGGGATTTATAATTTCGATCTCACCTATCAACATGGCCGCGCACATGTCCATTACTAGCGTTCAACATACATTCAACATGCATTCACAAAACGCAGTAAATAAACGTGTAATGATTGTGGCCCCTAAAAGAAAAATAAAACGATATCTCCCACTAGCTTCCAGGCACTTGGACTTCGGGCTATCTCCATTCTTTTAGATTTCTCCAAACGGTCATCAAATCTTTTCGTCTTCTAACCACCACGTGAGAAAAGAGTCCTCGGTTGAGGTAAGAGAGAGAAATAGATTTAAAACAAGAGTTTAAGAGATAAGGCACGACACGCAGGCCATATTATAATCAAATAAACTATAGCCACAATCATCCACCATGCATATCATACATCCACACAAGCAATAGAGATATACATACACCGGGTGAACCGCGCTCACCCCAGACAGTTCTAGAAAAATACTACGGTAGTAAATATTTTCTAAAACTCATAAAATTAAATTAGTTGTCCAAATAAAACTAATAAAATTTTATAAAATCATTTTATATACTCTAGATATTCTCCCAGCATAAAAAAATATCCAGAATATTCCAAATGACCAAAATGCCCTTTTTGCAAAATTATATTCAAAAAGGCCATTAACATTTTGAAACAATTTTGCAAAAATCATGAAAATTAAATTTCAACTTCCAGTAATTATTTTCAACATTTATAAACCTGGAAATAAATTTTCCAAAATTTATAAATCATTATTTCCAAAATATATTAGTTAAATCTCAATAAGTTATAAAAAGCCATTTAAATTGATTTCGAAAATATTAAATTACAAAAATTTTATATTTTGAAAAACATTCTTTTTCTTACTGAGTAATAACTTTCCAAAATATATATTAGTCATTTATGTAATTAAAATACAAATATATAAATATATATAATATTTCGGTAATAAAACCGAGTACATATATAAATATATATTTATTTAATTACTAACTAATATTATTTTGAAAAATATATTTATCAACAACCTTATTCAACTTAGAAATAATATTTCCAGGTTTAATAAAGTTCATTTTGAATTTTCCATATTTATTTTCGGTTTTCACCTAAATAAATACAATAAATTCAAAATAGGAAATAATGCATTCAAAAATTACAATATAATTTTATCAATCATAAAATGATGTTTTATGTCCAAGTAAAATTATATTTACTATTTCTACAATATATATAAATATATATTTCGAAAAATCAAAATATATATATTTATATATATAATTCGGGTAGAAATAAAATAAATAAATTTAAAATTCATTTTCAATGATTTATTTAAGTCCAATACTTATTCCAAGACTAAATAAAATCATTTTACCAATTTTTGAATTTTAATAATTACCAAGTTAAAACTTTGATTTTTAAAATTTTAAAAGTCAAACGTAAAACTATAGTTTTGTACGTTGGCTCTGATACCACTGATAGGTAACCATGCAAGGATAGGCAGCGGAATATAAAAATTTTAACATCCTAACATGATTATCTTGCCCAGAATCACGTACTAAAACTTATAGTGAGTAAAAAATTTATACATTTCTCCGTAAGCGGTCTCCAACTTTGACACACGAACAACGCCGGAGTCTACCACAATCTTTATGCTAGTAAAGATTATAGTAGTATAAAATATAAAGATTAAAATTGGGATAATAATAATCTTGTATATTTCTATAGAAAATATTTCTAATAATACTTAGAAAATATTATAGATATTTTCTATACACAAAATGATGTTATTGGAACCCCAAATAATCACTTTCTCTCTCTAGAAATGAAGTGGCCGAAAAATTAAACTTGCATAAATCAAGATGATGATCTTCACATCTATATAATAAATTTTGTTCAAAGTGCCGTGTAATCAATTAAGTAGAAAACAAAACATTACAAAGTTATTAATCAAACTTTGTCATTTAGCTAAATGATAAAAATAATAAAACTATGTCAAAGATTGATTTTTGATCCTTTAAATCACTATGGCCGAATGTTTGATTGTGAGAAGGATTTTCAAAATTCTTCTCCACTCAAATGTTCAAAGTGTATTTTATTTGATACCAAAAATCAATATAAAATTAGTTTTAAACCAAATAAAAATACCCATATCATTTTTTAAACAAGTATACAAATATACTTTAAATAGTTTATGTCAAAATAATTATTTTCATAATTAAAATGACAAACCAAAATAAAATATTCAATATAATATATATATATATATATATATAAATATTTCGGTATTTATATATATAAATATATCACCAAATGTTTTACATATATATAATATTATATTCCAAAATATTTTATTTTACTATTTTACAAATATACAAATTACTTATTATCCCATTGTTTAATCCTACTCCTTAAATTGTTCAAAGTGTATGACCCGTATAGGCACTTATAAAGCTGGCCACAGTATTGGCTCTGCACCAATACTATAAGCAATAAGCGGTATCTAGCAACACACTATTGCCCCCAGATTATAAGTTAAGACGTTTGCACCGTCAAAACTTTTCCACGACTCAGACTCCGTGTAACTGTATGCCTTTGTCTCAATGTCTAAACTTAATGCAAGGGATTAATAAAATTCAACTTGTATCCATTAAGTAATTCACTGATTTATCAAGTCTGACTAATAGGAACAGACGTCATAAAAGCATCTCAGCATGGCCATGCAATTTCCTCAGTCATAACTTATCAGTGGGCCCCATAAGACATTAATCTCTTAAAAAGAGTAGTGACAAATCCTATGTACGTAATCTACGTTTCTGAATACGCGCTTCGGCATACCCAAAACAAAGCCTGTATACCATCCTTATTTCATATGGCTTAGGACGATGCATCAAAGTATGCGGGTTCACATATGCAGAAAACGTAATACTTCAAGTCGAAGGATAGTTACACCCGTGGTCGCACTAAAGATGCTTAGAGGATGAACTAAAAGTTCAAGCAACATCTTTAGGATGGGTCAGTCTGGCATCCTATTATCTCTAGATAATATCTGCCCATGTGCGGATGCGAACACACCGTCATTGACTATGAGACTAAGTCAAACATCCAACACACACTAGTCTCACATGCATTAACGATATCCCACTCTCGTTAATACTCGACTATGGACATTCAGATAAATATTTATTTCAAGATGTTAGTCTCATCAGCAGAAAAACACTATCTGATAAACGTATTTTAAATATAAATCTAGGAATATAATATTTTTTTACATTAGCATGAGATGTGTAAACATATTATATCTGCCTATACATGATAGAATAATGATAAACAGTTGGCCATCAGGGCACAACTCCAACATAGTGTTCGCCACACATGTGCTAAGTGTGGCGGCTGACAATTTGAGGAAAATTTTGTCACACATAAAATAAGTGCGGCAAATGAATACATTAAGCACACTTATAAGTGTAGTTAATCTTTTCTTCTGCCACATTTATGTGTTTCCAAAGCATCGCATATGTAAATGCGGCAATTTTTACTTGTTTGGAAAAAAATAAAAATACAATATGCACACAAATATGTGTGGCGAATCACAATAACATAACTAATTTTTGAGATTTTTCAAACATTTTAAAATTCATAATAGAACCTATGTGGGACTCGAACCCACCTCTTTGTGCCCATTTGAACACAACACTCTACCATTGAGCTAATAGGCTAAGTATTTCTTTTTCCCAGTCAGGCAGTCTCCTCATTTATATAGTCAGGCAGTCTCCTCATTTATATATCAGTCAATCCAGTAAAATCTTTCACCACGTGTGAAGTAGACGCGTAAGGTACACATTCTGGATGTGCTCAAGCTGCTGCATCAACTGTTTTCCCAGAATCAAACTCCCCCTGCACAAAGAAAGAAAACAAAATACTGGTATGAAATACTACCTCTGTCCTAACCAAGCACCATATTTGACAAATGTACAATTTTTTTTACGTCCGTTCCTACTTTGTGTGAATATAGAAACAAATAGCCAAAATGAACCTGTAGTGGTGTGCCCAACACATCAGTAGCATTTCTCAAATTTATTTGTTTGCTAGTATCTGAAGAAGTGGGCTTGGAAGACTTCTACCACTCTTCACTGTGAGAACGTCTCTGAAACGAAAAAGCATCACACATATCTTCAGTGCCCCATATTGTTGATAACTCAGATGGAAGGGCAATATTATTAATGGTTGTGTTTTGATGTTTCTTTATGTGAGCAGCAATTGCTGCATCAAAGGAGTCACAACTGAACGGTGTATTATGAACATAGTTAGAACTACTAGTAGGTACACTGGAAGTAATTCTGCACCAACCATAAAAAACCAAAACTTTGAGTTTGATCTGAGGGTAACAATCCAGCATAAATTAGAAATCAAAACCATTGAAGCCATATGCTCAATCCAAAAAACATTGAAGCCATACACTTAAATCAACATTATAGAGAAGTTAGCAGCCTTTTGAACCATAGAACATAGGTACCTTGTACTCAAACCAGCAAAAACATTCTTATTCATACATCATACCAGAATATTGAAGTCAAATTTACAACCATAGCCATAGTCCCCATCAAAGGCACAACCATAACATATAACAACTAATCATATAACGTATTAGATTCCAAAATAGAAACAAAATCAATCAATACAAAGGATTAAAGATAATTTCAGAATCATTCTTCAGTTTCTCTAGGTTGATTCAAACCTTCAGCTCCAATATACCTTCAGAATCATTCTTCAATATACCTTCAGAATCATTCTTCAGTTTCTCTAGGTTGATTCAAACCTTCAGCTCCAAAAAAACAGCCCAGGCAGTGACCAAGACAGTGAGAAACACTCCATTTTTCCCAATTGCAGCAGGTGTCTCGTCCCCCTATCTTCATGCCCCTGTCCAGACTATGGCTTTCCAAAGCATCACAGCAAACAATTCCAACACACACTCAAGACCCACCCCAAACCAAAACAAGTCATGTTGTACCCCACCATGCATCACAAAAGGGTAAGAAAAATCAGGTGATAATGCTTAAGTGTTATAATCCTAATTGGGTTGAATTTATTCCTTTTTCCCATCAAAAGGCCCAACCCTTAGCCCTTGCTGCCCAAATTCCCCCTAGCTAAATCACAACCCACAAACCCTCTCCCACAACATCCAAACTCATTTTCTCTGCCCAAAATAAAGTCTTTGTTATTCATTACTAAGCCTAGGCCGAAGGTGAACAACAAAAGACAAAATAAAACTTTTGTTTATTTTTCCTAAACATGATAATCGATTATCCAACATAGATAATCGACTATTGCTTCCCTCTGAATCCTCTCAACGTATTCCTGCAAATGCTCCATAATCGATTATCTCCCTATAGAAAATCGATTATTACTCATCTCAGAAGATATCCAGTTTTGGGAAAATCCTTGTGAATCGATTATCTTGTAGAGACAATCGACTATCTGGTTCCTCGGAACATTCCCCGTTCTGTATCAAACCCTATTAATCGATTATCAGTAAGAGATAATCGATTATCGCCTGTCTCAGAACTTGGAAACCGAAGTGGTCTCTGATTTAACAGTAAAGGTTTTGTCATTTAGGAACACACTTGACTAAATATCATTCCCACTATACATGGACGAAATTCCCATGTTATTATTCAACAAAATCAAAGACTTTTACAATATAAAACAAAGCTTAATCCCTCATCCATGTGCCTACCCAAAAGTCTTTGATTGAATAGTAATATTTTGTCCTATATTTCACTAGAAGTCAAGCCATGTTGTTTCCTTTATTCCTTCACCCTAAGGACAAAAATCATACATAAAACCACTCAAAATACATTCCAAAATCCCTGATCATTAGCCAAGAATTCAACTCATTTGGGATATTAACACATGCACAGCATTTGTTTTATTTTGTAGGAAAGAAGTGGGAAGTTTCCTTTGTTGTATTTTATTTATCATGTAATCATGTTTGCTGTATTGTTTTCTCCATTCCATGGCCTATATATTTCAGCCCTGGTTCATTGTATTAATCAGCTTGTAAAATATATTGTGATAATATAAGTTTCTTGCTCAGTTCTCTCTCTAAGTACTCTATATTAAATCCTAATTCTATATCTTAAGAGTGGTTCTCTTAAGTGGGAGTTTTAGGTTCTAGATATATTAAATAAGTTTAGTGATTCCTTATTTAAATACTAGAGTTTAACCCGAGTGAAGATAAGTGTGTGTGATTCCTCTTATTATTCACTTGATAAATGCTTCTTTCCCACTCCCTTGTTTTCTCCTGAATTCAGCCTCCCCTATATTTCTACACCTTCTCTTCTTCTTTCTCTTCTTAAATTGATATCCTAGACCACCCCGGGTCTCGGGTACAACATTTCTAAAGCACGATTACGAAGCACACAAAACTTGGACAAAAGGTATTAAAAGACCTGGTGCAATTCGTCATCCAGCCTTGTGTCGAACAGTAAAATCGCAGCCCAAATTGTAACAAAATCCAAATGGATTTGGAATCCATCAACATACCTTGAAAGAGCCCCTCAAATCGTATAGCCATCAAAAATGTCTGGATCGATGTGAATCACAATGACAAAATCGCGAATGAACAGTGGCAGACACGGTTGTCAGGCGTCGATTCTTCAAAATTCTCTTCCAAATTCTGCAATATAAAGTCTGGTATGAATTCTGCAATACCATGATGTATTATAATTCGTGTACAACTGACAGTAAAATATACGAACTCCCCTTCTGGAGCCTGGATGGAAAAATTGATATCGAGATTTGAGAGGTTGGAGAAGAGAAAGAGGTGAAACGCTATGAGTATTCTACTATTCGAAAATGAGTATTCAATTACTCAAAAATGAGTGTTCAGGTGAATGTACGAAAAACACTTTATTTGTTGGACAATGTGCTATCATGAATATATATTTTTGCAATGTCCTTTGCCCATTATCTTTTATGTTTTGATAATGACAAAAGGGTGACAAAACATCATCATCATATTGTGCATCAAGACTAAGAATCAAAGCTACAAGAAGTTTATATTCGTCCGTGAAGAAGGGACTTGAGCATTGGTGGAAGGAACGAGGCCGTAGAGGTTGTTTCCTTAGTTGGGTAGTGTTTTAGGTCTTAGATTTTGTGTTAAAGAGTATGACATCTCTAAGGTTCATTCCCTTATCATCCTACCTTTAAAACACATTTTTTTCAGTAAACTTTTCAAATAAATTGAAAACTATTCGAATAAATCCCTGAAATTCTATTCTACCTTAGTTGAATAAATCCAGAACTAGATGAATAAGTCAGATTGCAGTTTCACCAAAACTAGTCGACTAAGTCAAGACTTAGTCGAATAGTTCGACAGTTTCAACTACCAAATGGCTAGTTTTTTGAATGATTTTCATCCCTATCCACTCCCTAACTTCTATAAATCTCCTACTTTCATGATTATCTTCATAAGAGCACTTAGAACACTTTGAAGAAAATATCCTTTGAATATCCAAAGAGATTCTACTCAATCCCCTACTTCTATCCAAGCAAGGCAATTGTTTTGATTGCTAAATCATTTCTAGCTTGAGTTTTTCCTCAATTCTTGAGTCTTTGAGAGATATTGCCATATTCTAAAAGACTTCATTTTATTTGCAACAATCTACTCCGTGTTGGGAGAATTACTCGGTTGCGGTTTGTTTTCTTACTTTATTGTAAGGGATTTGTATTCTTGGTGTTGGGATTACACCAAGTGGTAGAAATCCTAACGGTTTGTGAAATCAAACGTTAGGTGGAAGAAATCCCGAGTTTTGTGAAATCAAAACTTTGGTGGTAAGATAAGAGGCTTGTAAAATCAAGTTCTCAAGTTGTATTCGGATTGTCAAACTCTGTTAAGTTTGACGGGTTAGTGAAGGCCTGGGCACGATTGCTTCAGGGACTAGATGTAGGCATTTAGGCCGAACCAGTATATATCGTGTGTGCATTGCTCTTATCCTTCACTTTATTTTAATTGTGGTGCATTGTTTTTATTGAATATTCGTGAAGAACGTTTCCACACAAAAAAACTGGTGTTTTGGGCAACACCTCTTTTCACCCCCCCTCTAGAGGTGTGTAAATTGTTCAACAATTGGTATCAAAGAGAGGGATTTTCATAGCTTTACTGCTAAAAATTTAAAAAGATCATGGCTGGAAGAACATTTCAACCCGGAGTTGCCGAAGGATAATCCACGACAAGGCCACCACTCTTCGACGGTACAAATTATGCTTATTAGAAAGAAACAATGAGAATATTCATCCAATTAAATGATTATGATTCTTGGCTTGTGATCAAGCATGGAGAGACGGTTCCCACGAAGATTGTTGACGGGGTTCTTGTTCCAAAGTTAGAGACCAAATATACCTCAAATGACAAGAAGAATATGCAACTAAATGCAAGGGCCATCAACTTTCTATATTGTGCCGTGAACCCGGATGACTATTGGAAAATCTCAAGGTGCAAGACGGCCAATGAGATGTTGAACAAATTAGAGGTCACATATGAAGGAACAAGTCAAGTGAAGGACTCAAAGATCGACTTACTCACCCATGAGTATGTGCTTTTCATGATGATGGAAAATGAAATAATAGATGGCATGTTCGAGAGATTTTCAACTATCATCTCAAGTTTGGATATACTTGGGAAGCATTATGAGAATCATGTTCTCGTTCGAAAAATCCTTCAAAGTCTCACACAGTCACACCGAAATGGAAGTCTACAGTCAATCCTATCAAAGAAGGCCGAGATTACAATACATTGACATATGACGCACTTCGAGGTAAATTACTCACTTATGAAATTTCTAACTTTTCTACTGCAGCGGAGATCAAAAGGGATCAAAATCTATCATTCAAAGGAGTTGCACTCAAAGCTTCATCGTCAAAACATGTCGAGACAAGCGGCTCTGAAGAAAGTGACATTCTTGAGTTATTTAATGACTTCTTGCAAAATGAGATTAAGAAATTGAATGAGAGTACAAAGCCTACTTGCTATGGATGTAGAGAGTGTGGACATATCAAGGGTCATTGCCCTAATCAAAAATTCAAGAAGTCCAAATGCCAAAAGCAATCCAACTCTATCTTCTCTTCCTCATCCGATGATATAGTAGCCATTTGTCTTATGGCTCAAAGTGAATCCGAAGAGGTAAGTTCTTCTAATGATCCTTTTAGTTTTGAAGAAGTACAAGAAGCATTTGGTGATTTATTTAAAGAATTTAAGAAAGTCTCATCTATTGCCAAAGATTTGGAATATAAAATCACCCTTTTGCAAAAGAAAAATAATATTTTGCAAAAAGAAATTGATTCCCTCAAAATTGAAAATAAGACTTTTGAGGAGACTAATTTGAAATTAAATGATTCACCTTGTTCTTCATGTAAGTCTTCTAGTCTTTAGATAGAAGCGTTTAAGAAAGAGATAGACAATTTGAAATTAGCTATGAAGAAAGTTGAAAATGAATTTAGACTAAAATCTAACTCTAGGATTAAATACTATAGATCACCTAGAAATAATCTAAGTCATTCTAGGAATTCTAAGTTTGATACACAACCTAGAAAGCACATCACACGTCCTAGAAACATGAACAACCCTAGTGTTAGGTGTCATTATTGTAATAAAGTAGGATACATCATACCAGTTTGTTCCACTAAGTATAGGCACTTGCTTCTAAGTCAAGATAATGTAATGCATCGTTCATTTGATTTTTATTATTGCCATAACACCCCTGGACCCAAAAGGTATTGGGTACCAAGATTTGCTTCGTAGATTCATTAAGGAAGGTGTGCTTGAACACTTTGACTTGAGTTGAAGTAGATGCGCCAAGCACATAATTTGGTGAAGCATCAATTAAGGGGGAAGTTGATTCACTTTATTAATTTGATTTATATTTTAGTTGGACAATGTGAAATTATTTGTTTGTTTGATATCTATTTGCATGAGCATATATCTTTTTAACCATCTCTTTTTGATAATGTCAAAAGGGGGGAGATGGTGTATATATGCATATATTAAGGGAGAATTGTATTTGTGTATATCTTAATGGGGAAGATAGTATAGATATGTATGTCTTTGTTTGATTTATGATGCTATACTTGAGGGGGGACTAGCCTTGTATGATGCATATCTTCTAATGGGTTTGTCATTATCAAAAAGGGAGAAATTGTTGGACAATGTGCTATCATGAATACATATTTTTGCAATGTCTTTTGACCATTGTCTTTTATGTTTTGATAATGACAAAAGGGTGACAAAACATCATCATCAAATTGTGCATCAAGGCTAAGAATCAAAGCTACAAGAAGTTTATATTCGTCCGTGAAGAAGGGACTTGAGCATCGGTGGAAGGAACGAGGCCGTAGAGGTTGTTTCCTTAGTTGGGTAGTGTTTTAGGTCTTAGATTTTGTGTTAAAGAGTATGACATCTCTAAGGTTCATTCCCTTATCATCCTACCTTTAAAACACATTTTTTCAGCAAACTATTCGAATACATCCCTGAAATTCTATTCTGCCTTAGTTGAATAAATCCAGAACTAGTTGAATAAGTCAGAGTGCAGTTTCACCAAAACTAGTCAACTAAGTCAAGACTTAGTCGAATAGTTTGACAGTTTCAACTACCAAACGGCTAGCTTTTTGAATGTTTTTCATCCCTATCCACTCCCTAACTTCTATAAACCTCCTACTTTTGTGATTATCTTCATAAGAGCACTTAGAACACTTTGAAGAAAATATCCTTTGAATATCCAAAGAGATTCTACTCAATCCCCTCCTTCTATCCAAGCAAGGCAATTGTTTTGATTGCTAAATCATTTCTTGCTTGAGTTTTTCCTCATTGCTTGAGTCTTTGAGAGATATTGTCATATTCTAAAGGACTTCATTGTATTTGCAACAATCTACTCCGTGTTGGGAGAATTACTCGGTTGCGGTTTGTTTTCTTACTTTATTGTAAGGGATTTGTATTCTTGGTGTTGGGATTACACCAAGTGGTAGAAATCCTAACGGTTTGTGAAATCAAACGTTAGGTGGAAGAGATCCTGAGTTTTGTGAAATCAAAACTTTGGTGGTAAGATAAGAGGCTTGTGAAATCAAGTTCTCGAGTTGTATTCGGATTGTCAAACTCTGTTAAGTGTGACGGGTTAGTGAAGGCCTGGGCACGATTGCTTCGGGGACTAGATGTAGGCTTTTAGGCCGAACCAGTATATATCGTGTGTGCATTGCTCTTATCCTTCACTTTATTTTAAATGTGGTGCATTGTTTTTATTGAATATTCATGAAGAACGTTTCCGCGCAAAAAAAAAAAAACTAGTCTTTTGGGCAACACCTCTATTCACCCTCCCTCTAGAGGTGTGTAAATTGTTCAACACACTTTACATGCAAATGTATAGTATATGTACTCGAAGCTTGTAGAGAGCCGTTTCTTTTTTCATCCCCCACCCAGGGATAGCGTTTCGCTTCTGACTCTATAGAAGAGCCATTTGTTCCACTTGAACTTAGAAAAAGAAAAGAGAAAAGAATAGGTACAAAATGAGTATAATTATCTACAAGAATAAGCTAGATCTGCAACGACAATTTGCTACGGACATTAGTCTGTCGCAGATCTGCTATGACTCTGCGATGGAAATCTCAAATTTGAAAACTCACTTAATATTTGCTAAGGAGCACAAGTATCCGTAGCAAATCTGCTACGAATGGATAAATTCCCTAGCAAAAGTTTACTTAACAAAAACCTTATCCTCTTTTCGGATTATAGCCTACCACAAACAACCCTAGTTTTTTCGTTCCAGCCGCTTACGCCGATTTTGGTCTACGCCGATTGCCGCCTCGCCTCCTCGCTGCTCGTCCCTAGGCGCCGTCCATCACCTGACCTTTCGCCTCCGCCTCCTGAAACAACTCGATCGTCGCTGCATATTCTACATCTTGAAGCTACCCGTCGCTGCACTACCCTTCCATTCGCTGCCTCGCTTCGCACCGCCATCCTTCACCTCGGGCTTCCATCCACCTCCTCGCTGCGCCATGCCTCCCCACATTTTCCGAGCGACAGTCTCAACATCTTCCCAAATAAGGTTTTTCTTTAAATTTATGCCATTTAAATTTATTGTCAATTTTGATGAAGTTCAATCTTCTTTTTGTTTTTTGAAATTGAGTTGAAATTTACATGAAATTGGTAAGTTGTTGAAGGTTAGTTTGGTTATACATAATTGTGCATTATATGAATGATTTATTTTGGTTTTGTGATTGCCCTGTTAAGTTCATCTTCTTGAGAAAACATCTTCTTTCAATTGGGAGTTGATGTTATACTTGTCCCGGGAAGTTTAGTGATAGGCGTCAGCGGGGAGGATCTTGGCTACTCATTTGTACGATTGGAACAAATCCAAATCTCCTTACAAAACCCTGGGTACTGTGCTTTGCAACTTTTCTCGATCTAAAATGTTAGGTTTCCATGTTATTCTCTACCTTGCTTTCAAATTTTTAGTTTTTTCTAAAAAATCATAGATAAAATCAAATTCAGAGAAACATAAAGAAATTAGTAGCAATCATGTAGCTTGGAAATAAAAGGCACGGTTGGTTCGGAATTGCTAATACCTTTATCAATTTATGATTTTAACAAAATATTTGCCGATATGAATTAATGTGGTTTGAGCATTAAGTATCCATTCATGTCCAGTCACTTCTAAGATGAAGAGCAAATAAAGGTGGCATACAAGCCTTTGGTTAAGTTCTAGCATCCTTATGGTTTGTGCATAGACACACTTGTCCCATTTATTGATGTTGAGCATTCTTTTGTTTCTCGTTGTTAATGTTATTATATTTTTTTCCCTTTTCTAATACTCTTTTGTGGTTGATGTTTTTTTAATACTTTTTTTTCAGGAATTGGGACTAAAGAGTTATAGATTCAATCATGGTCAAGATTGGTTGGTGTTCAACCATTGAATTACGAAGATGAGATCAACAAATGCATAAGAGTGGAGATGAGATCAACAATGCATAAGAGTACAAGTGGTGCTGTAGAAATTGTGGGCTTGAAAGATAGGAACAAAAGATTAAAATAGCGGTAGCGGATTGATAACTTGAATAAAGTATGTCAATTAGTAAAAAATAAGTAAGAAATTGTATCATATATATCAAGTATATCTTTATGATATTTAATTTTTTTTTGTAATGACTCGTTAAGATATAATAAAAATATTTATAATTATGCTTGTGTAATGATGTTATGACATTTAAATGTTTCTAGTGATCTTTCATTTTGAATCATTGAATCGTGTAGTGCTTGGGCTAAAAAATACTCCCTCCGTCCCGCTATATTCGTCCACTTTTGACTTTTGGAACTGTTCATCTAAGCACTTTGACTCATCAAATTTTCTCAATGTGTAAGCCTAAATATAGTCATGTGTGATCTTGTTTGATTTGTCTTAACATATAGATTATTAATATATAATTTCTATAATTTTTTAATATACAAATTACAAGATAAAATGAATTAAAGAAGTGTATTGGATGGTGTGCAAAAATGAAAGTGGACAAATACTCTGGGACGGAGGTAGTAAGTAAAATTTGTAGAAGCGGGTTCATATTGCTGCAAATCTGCGATGGAATCTGCAAAATAAAGTCGTCCGTCGCAGAATTGAATAAAATGATGCAGAAAGAAGCCCGTTGCAAATGTTGTCGCAGATCTGCAACGGATGTTTTTCCCGTCGCAAAACTTGGCCTAGCGACAAGTTTTTTGCGACGGACAAAGTTTGTCGCAGGTCCGTTGCAGATTAGGAATTTGCTACGGAATTTACAAATCTGCGACGGAATTTGTGCATTGCAGATTTGACAAATTCTTGTAGTAACGATTCGTTTTGAATAAGTTTCTATAGATTCATTGAACGTAGTTAGACGAATAGTGAAACCCATTCGAAATAATCAACTCACGTCTCCCTTAGCTTCTTCATAGCACTGGGGAAAAAGGTATAGAGATTCCTCTCACATTGATCAAGGAACTAGTCTAAATTAGACTTAGAAAAGTTTGTATTCGGATTTAGTACCGAACACGCCGGTAACGGAACCAGAACCTTTGTAAGGTATTTTTTAAATTTAGATTTTCTCATTTCAAGCTCTAAATTACATTGATATGAGTAATTATCATTTTGGCACTAAAAATTCAATTTAATAAAACAAAACAAAAGGTTCCGGAATCAATTTTAATTTTTTATTTTCAATTTGCTAGCCATTTTTTACATTCAGGCTAGCTATTTTACAAGTGATAAACTAATTTTAAATAAGTATTTGTCATTTTTAAACTAAAAATTTATTTGGACCAATGATTAATTATCATTTTAAAAAAATTAGTTTGTATGCTCAAAACAAATACAATATTTGTTTACGGCGAGTTTGGAAACTGGAATTTGGATTTAAAATCTGGATTTGGCTCAAATTCCTTGTTTGGGAAATTCTAAAATTTTGGATTTGAAGCAAATTCCTCTAATTCATTTCACAGCTCAATTGCAAATTCATGTCTCCCCTTTTCATTTAAAATTCAAGAATTCAAATTTTGATATTGAAATACAAGAATTAAAATGAAATGGTTGTTCACAAATAGTACCTTATGTAATTTAATTCGTTAGTGCTAAGGGTCCTATTTATCTATCTCGGCCTAGCACCATGAATTCTTCTCAAGACTAGCCCTTCCCTCGGGTCTCTCAAATCCAACAATCAAGTTAATTAAGATAGCGTGTTCCCAAAGTTCTTGTTCTCTTGTGTTTATTCTTACTAGTATTTTGACCTGTGCCACGCACGGGGTCGAACAAATTTTTTTGTCGATTCTAAAATTTTTCTTAATGCAATATTTTTCTGCAATAAAAAAAATATACTTCTCGCATGATTTTTAAATAGACAAAAAAATAAAGTGGAATAAATAATATTTGAGGAATTGAATGTGTACACAACAAAAAAATTAGTTCTAAGACTAATATTTTTATTCATGTCTTTGTCTTCACTCGCGAAACAGTAACATAAAGCTGACCATGAGTGAACACTGACTTGGTTAAAAATAATCCAACAAATGATAATATTTGACCTTAAGTTTTGTTGATAGTCATAGCAAAACATTAGACTATTGGAAATTGTCTTCTTTCGAACGTCAAGGATAGCCTGTATTAGATGGTACCAAATTCATTCGGGATATGTAAAATTTTCCCCCCACTCAATTTCTCAAAACCACAATAACACTGATAACGTTCTTTCGCAGCTTGTCAACAATTAATCTTGTACCGCTACACAGTCTAGATGTTTGGTCAATGTTTCTTTATAACATCATTGGTACCCCATTTTTAAAACTACTTGTGGTTTGGAATCCCAGGCCATTTGATTTCATTCAAAAACTTAATTGTTATCTAATCGCCATCAATACCTACATTTGGATATGCCTCACATAATAAATCGCAACTGAAGCACATCATTTCATCTTCGAGGAATGGGTGATATGACAAATTCATTTACCATTTCTAGAACTTCAAGCGTGGGTGCCAGTAGTGGCTTGTCCTCAAAAAAACAATAACTTTTCTTATTCTCCAATAAATTCGGATAAGTGAAGTTCACTATATTCTTTAGGGGGAAATTTTCAACGTCAATTGTTCCATCAATCACTTGTCCAAGCTTTACATCTGCAATTCTTAATATCCAATAAAAAAGCTTGTGTGTCTCTATCTGCGCAACAAGAGGTAGATGAATGCAATCTCATATAGGCAAATTTTCAACGTCAATTGTTCCATCAATCACTTGTCCAAGCTTTCCATCTGCAATTCTTAATATCCAATAAAAAAGCTTGTGTGTCTCTATCTGCGCAACAAGAGGTAGATAAATGCAATCTCATATTCTTCGTTAACGTATAAACTTTAAAATACAACCCCAATTTTAAAAAATTGAGGGTAGCACCTACAACTTCCTCTCTCGAAGCTCTAGGTAAAACATGAAGAATTAGTTGAAAATTATCTCCGAGTACAAACGTTTTCCATCCGAATGGTTCATTTATGAAGTTTTTATTAGGGAACATCTTTGCATCTCTCATTGTACAATCCAATGCCTCAAAATTAAATCTATTCATCATACACGCTTCATATCATACGATTAGACTTGCTTGTTGGATTTATTTTGCTTTCGGGCTCCCTTTTTTGATGGCACATGTTAAACACTCAATTAGCGCCAGAGGAATTGAGAATCTTGAGTTTGTGTGATGTTCTCCCCCCCCCCCACCCCCAGGTAAAATTATTGCTGCGACATTTAAGACAACCTTACCATTTGACCTTAGAGAAACAGACAGTGATTTCTATGGATATGTTTTTCCAGTTCCACTGAAAACATACACAAAAGAATCAAGTAGTATTTGAGTACATTTTTTATAATATCATATACGCATAATTAGTTAATACACAAAGATATTTGTCGTATGACTACCTTCATTTGAAGATAGATTAGTCTCTTCTATCTCTTATGCACTTGAAAGCATGAAGAAGTGGGTTGTAGAATTATTCTGAGATTTATGCATTGTATAAATAATTTTTTTAGGAAAATGTAATGGAAATGTTAAATTTTAAATTCGAAATAAAAAAATTACCATTTGTCACATCACATAGTACATTCTTTTTGAAATGAGTTAAATTATATGAGGTTATAGCCGATGTCGATGTCTCTCCATCTGTATACACAATTTCTATCATAAACAAAATAGTTTATTAATATATATTTTATGGAGAAGTACAGCTTTTATTCAAACTTTGTTTACGCATGAGTTATAAATTTATTCATTAATTTTTATACATGATAGCTTTTTGAAAATAAAATCTTTGGTAAAAAATTCTTTTTTATGTGTATTAAAATGTAAAAATAAAACCCACTAAAAATTTGACTACACAAAAAATAAAAAAAAATGAAGATTAAAAGTTCATCCCTAAACGATTTTGATAATAATTATAATAATAGTAACAATTAAAACAATAATAATAATAGTAATAATACAAATAATAATAGTAATACTAATTATAAGATTATTATTATTAATCTTTATATAAACTAATATTTAAAGTATTAGTTACCAATTTCATAAAAATAAAAACAATAAATAAAAAGAAAGGAACTTTTAATGCCATATTTATTTAATAGAACATTAATTATTTTTAGCATATAGTAAAAAACATTCTAATTCTAATAAAAATTGTGTTTCATTTTAAAATTAGTATTTACCGTTTTAAAATTATTACTTTAGATTTAATAGCTTTGAAAAAAGTGTCGCATTTGTGTCACAAAAATTATTATCTCTTAAAAATAACTATCTAAAATGGTAAAAGTTGGTACAATAATGTTCATGTGTAATAAGTTAATTTTAATTATTGTTCCTAATTGATATATTTATGATATAGCTAGTATTTTCACCCGTGCGATGCACGGGGTCGATGAAATTTTTGTCGATTCTGAATTTTTTTTAATGCAATTAATTTTCCGGATCAAGTAAATATATTTCTAACACGATTTTTTATCATTGGACAAAAACACCAAGGTAGAATAAATAATATTTGAGGAATTGAATATGTACTCAAAAATGTCTTTTTTAATTCCAAACATGTTGGCATGAAGAATAAGAAATTAAGTACTACTTTTCACCTCATGGAAAAAGGATAAGACAAATTCATTTACCGTTCAACAACCTTGAGCACGGGTGCCAATAGTGCACTATCTTTAAAAAAAGAATATAATAGTTTTTTATGTTCTCCAATAAGTTCGGATAAGTAAAGTTCACTATATTTTTGAGGAATAACTTGTGTTAAGAATCAAGATCTTTAACTATTAGAGCACCAACTTAATGTATTGTGGAGATATTATAATTTCTTGAGTCTCTAGTTTTACTTGTCAACAACCTCAATGATACATTAGAAGTAAGCTCATTATCCATGAAGCCTTTAGTTCTTCTAAATATCTGTGTTAAAACACTATGCTCATCTACCATATTTTTCAAATCTTTTACCAAACTTTTATCACTAGTCAAAGAATTATTCTCCCTACTGTGCGAAACAAATAGAACAATTTGTTTTTATTAGCATGTTAATAATGTTCCATGTGTATTATATTAGCAAACACATGTAAATAATAATTTTATTAAAAGGGTGTTGTAACGCCCAAAAATATACCCTAGAATTATTAATAAATAAATAAAAAATTAATCAAAATTGTTTTGATTAAAAATAAATGTTTGTTGGGCTTTGGGCTAAAATAAAATATGTTTAAATATTCAATATCACAATCTGGATAAATCTTATAAAGATAAATCCAATATGTTGACTTATTGTATGATCTTGATTGGGAACCTAAGTACAGACCCAAATTAAGAATAAATGAAGAAATTGTTTATAATGTGAACTTTGAAATGATTTATTGAAATAAATAATGGAAATAAATAATATGAATTAAATGTGAGAACATTTTTGAATAAAAGTCAATTAAACCTATTTTGACTCTGTCAAAGACAACCACCCAAAAATATGATGTCGGAAAAAGTATTTCAAATAAATATAAAAACTATATCGTTGAATAGAACTTGACTGTCTGATCGCAACGGTGCAAACGGAATTCAATTCGGATAAAGTTGGACCAAAAAGTGTACCCGGACTGGAACCAAAATTAGTTCCAATCAGGGACGGCGCCTCCTCCTCCACAATCGCCGAATGTCAATCTTCCTACGCAAAACACACTCAGCATTTGTTTCCTTCATTCTCTTCTTCCCTATAAGAGAAAAACTCAATTCTCTTATTTCTTAACCAAATTGAATAAACTTAGTGTTAAAATGTTCCTGAGAGTAGGGAGATCATCCTACAATAGTTAGTTGCTGCCGAGGTTGCCGGAGCAAGCTGTGGTGTTCGCCGGAAGTTTCACCGTTAAATTGCCAGAATCATCGTTTAGCTTCGAGGTAAACCCGTTGATATATCTAATTACTAGAATGTTCGTATAGATTGATCGTTTCTACGTTCATAAACGGTCGTTTGGTTGAGTTTTGTGTTTGACATGCTTGAAGAACCAAGAATCATAAACCTTGAATTTGATGTTAAATCTATGAATTAATGATACTAAAATGATCTATGAACCTTGGAGAACATTTCTATATAGTTTAATTGAAGTTTGGTAGCTAAAAATTATATTCACGAAGCTTGAACCGATGTTGAAGATGAAGTATTGTTCCTGATTCGAATGCAGCACGCAGTAGCGGTAATGCACTACCGTGCAACGGTAATGCACTTCTGTGAGACGGTAATTTACTACCGTGAGACGGTAGGATGGTACCGCCACATGCCATTTTAACCTGTCCAAAATCTTCATGTTCGGAAATTGATTCCAAAAAAATGCTATCATGATATATTTCCACTCCAAGACAGAAATGAAACCATTTTTAAAGTAAATATAATATTTTGATTAATCCTAATATGTTATGTGATGCATGACGGTAAGTTCGGGTGTTAACACTCGAGACTAGGCCGCTAATTGTTATTAAATATTATGTTGATTGATGATTATGGTAATGATTATTGATTAATGATTATGATGATCAAATCTTGATAAATGTTCTAATTAAAAATGGAAATTATGAATGATTAAATCATAATGA
The DNA here is from genome assembly GCA_003260385.1 of Cuscuta australis. NCBI lineage: Eukaryota > Viridiplantae > Streptophyta > Magnoliopsida > Solanales > Convolvulaceae > Cuscuta > Cuscuta australis. Next base: position 1,253,297 of record NQVE01000186.1, read on the forward strand.
ATATATTGATGTTGAGAAAATAATATGTATTGTCAAGGGTATCTAGAAGACCTCTAAGATATACCCATATTAATGTTGATTTGAAAGGTATCTGGAAGAACTCTAAGATATACCTATATAAGTTAGGCCTTGCGGGCATGATGCCCGGTGGCTAGGGTTAAAACGTACGTACGGGATCCAAAACCAAACTTGAGTACCTACTCGTTTTGGGGTACCACCCACCCAACAGTGAACACTACGCTGTCGGTTTTTGATTGGCCATAAGTGAAGGTAAGTTTAAGATTTCCAAAACCCTTTTATCTTAAACTAGGCCTATCTTAAGGATTATTAGGAATACTCTGTATACTGGAATATAGTTTAATTATTTAAACTAGAATTTATTTAAGGGTTGACAAATATTAAAGTGATTGGCCTTAGACTAAGAACAGTTTAAGGATATTGTTGAATGACAAATAATGAATATATATGTTGAATGATTGAATAATGAATGTTGAAAATTGAATATTGATTATTGAATATCTGAACTGAACATTATGTGCATGATATCAAATGGTTGATTATGAATTGAGATTCAATTTATGTGGATGTTCGACGTATTAGATATGCTTACTCAGCTTTACCGCTGAGCGTGTAGTGTGTTTTATTTGCTACACGCAGGTTAAATAGAATGATCTGACGTGATCCTGGAGGCAGACGGAGGCGAGATAGTCGGAATGGATGTGATGGGTTTGAATTAAAGAATATAAATAAATTATGTTTGTGGTTATGATTTGTTAAGCTTCCGCAATATTGAAAACTCTGTACTATTTATGGTATGAAAAATATTATTGTGATAAATAAAAGTGTTTGAAATGTTTTAAATTTTACGATTATCAAGTTAATACTTTAGTCTGAAAGGGGCTGCAGACCTGGACGGATTAGGTGTTACAGGTGTACTCAATAAAGTATTCGAGATACCTAAAATGAGTTATTTGTTTTCATATCTCGTTCTGTATACCATAAATATACAATTGTGTAAATTTTGGTCTTTCACCATATTGTGACATTAAACATGGTATGTGATGATGAATGTGTCCGCTGAGAGTACATTATTGCTCAACCATTATTGTGAGATGTATCAATATTTCCATTTATAAATGTTAATGAAAACATACAATTGTATTTATTTAAATTTTTCATGGTAATGAGAACTCTTCACACCAAGACCATAGAATAAATTATAGAGTAAATCAGATGGTTTTCCTTAGAAGAGACAATTAAAATTTTTCTTTTATGCAATAAATTGTAAAATTTAGATGTTTTGAATCTTTATTCATTTGATTCTTTCTTCATAGTTCATGTCATAACAAAGTTTCCCGAAATTTAACATAAATGCAAGATTTCCAAAATAAATTGTCAGTCTTTTTTTTTCGTTTCTAACTGTTGCGGAACTCTCTATGCTCCCTTCCCAGTCTGGCGAGGTGGTTTCCGATGGACCCATCTCCTACGTCGCTGCTGTCAAAGGTGGTTCACCACCTAAGATACCATCCCCATCTCTTCCTCCAAAGCCAATTTCCAAGTTCAAGGGTTTGCCCTCAATCTCCTTCTCTCAGGAGGAGGTTGACGTTTTATCTTCAAAATTTCAATTCGCACTAGTTGGTGTTTTTAACGATGGAAGACCCTCTTTCCAGACGATCAAAGCTACGCTCGAGTCAATTGGATTCGAAGGAAATTTCCAGGTTGGGTTTCTAGATGACAAATGTGTTCTTATCAATTTTATGAAGGAATCAGATTATAACCGTCTGTTTATGAGGAGATATTGGAATATAAGAGGCTTTGTGATGAAAATTTTCAAGTGGACACATGATTTTGATCCCTCCAATCTCCCACCAATTGTGCCCACTTGGATATCTCTGCCCGGATTACCAATACATCTTCATCAAAAGTCTGCTCTAATGTCTATTGCCAACATGATTGGACAACCTATGACTATTGATGCTGCAACTGCTGCCTTTAGCAGGCCATCCCTGGCTCGGGTATGTGTGGAACTTGATCTCTCCAAAGAAAATCCTAAAAAGATTCATATTTTGGATGGTGATAGGCACATTTTTCAAGAGGTTATTTATGAAGCACTCAAAGCCTTTTGTACAGTTTGCAAGAAAACTGGCCACTCCAACTCCGACTGTAAGAAGGCTGGAAAAAGGGTTTCGAGTGATATCCCTCAAATCCCTCAGAAATCTGCTTCTGAACAAAAAGAAAACCAATCTCGAGGTGAATGGCAAATTGTCAAGAAGAAAGGGACAAAACAAGGAGCATCTACAAGTGGCTTCAAACCTGAGGCTAACCCCTCTAACTCAGCTGTGAATATGCAGGCACCTCAGGAGAACACCTCAGTTCAGGTTAACCCTATAAATAATCACTCCCAAGGAACTTCATCACCTTGTGAGAAGGACAATTCTATCACACCGGACTCCTCCCCACCCACAGATGATGTGATTATTGTTGAGGAGGAGGATCTTCAGAAGCCTGATGATGTGGATGGTAAGAAGGAGACACTCCAGGAGCCAGATGATGTGGATGGTAAGGTGACTGATAAGGACACCTCCGAGGTTCAATCCGATGAAACACAGGTTCTGGAACGCTCTAACCTTCCAGACTATGATCATCTTCACGCAGTGGAAAATATCTCTGAATCACTCTCTGATAGTGAAATTTTGGCAAGGAAAACCAGGGAAACCACCCTTGTTACTGAACCTATAGCTAGCCGGACAAGATCCAGGCTTCCTCTGGACTTTCCTCCTCCCCTCCATGGTTAAGTCCATCTTCTGGAATGTCTATGGGATAGACTCTCGGTTGAAGAGGCTATCTCTGCTTATTAAGAATCACAATGTTGATGTGGCCTTTATATTTGAACCTATTGTTAATAGAAAGAAGATGAATTTTTTCCAACTCAGACTGGGGATGGATCAGATTATCTCTAGTATTTCAAATAAAATTTGGGTTGTTTGGAAGATGAACTCCCTCAACCTGGTTTCTTATGAGGATAAGGGTCAGGTTCTCCACTGTCTATTTAAACTCAGCAGTACTTCCACCCTCATACATATCTCTGGTATCTATGGTGCTCACAATGAGGTCAACCGAACCACTCTTTTTGCTGAAATTGTGGATTATGCAAGAAAGGTTGTCTCTATCCCTTGGTTTCTAGGTGGAGACTTCAATGCAATCTCTTCAGTGGCTGAGCATAAAGGGAAATGTGACCCCAATCTCAGAGAAATTGCAAGATTTCAACAATGTATTTCTGACAGCGGGCTTCATGAAAGCAGCTTCTCCGGGCCTTCTTTCACCTGGACTGGAATCAGATCTAGAGGGAGGGTATGGCGGAAATTAGACAAAGTCCTTTACAATGAGTCTTTTTCTAGCTCCTTCCCTCACCACAATCTTGTTCACCTTGCAAGAGGAGCATCTGACCACTGTCCTCTTCTTTTTACCATCAACGGACCACTTCATGGCACCCCCAGCCGTTTTCGATTCCTCAATCTTTGGGTGCAAGATAGGACCTTCCATGAGAGGGTTAAACAGACTTGGAACAACTCCTTCCATGGGAGAGGAATGAGGGGCTTGATGATCAAACTGGAAGAGCTCAGCAAGGATCTCAAACACTGGAGTTACAACAACTATGGAAATCTTTTCCAAGCTTTTTAGAGGAGTGAAAAGGATCTCTTGGCTGCTGAAAACCTCTTTGCCTCTGACCCATCCCCGGATAATCTATCTTCTTTGAACCTCCAAAAGGCTAAGCATTCTAAGTGCATTAACAATATTGATTCCTTTTGGAGGCAAAAAGCTAATATCAAATGGATCAAGGAGGGGGAGGCAAACACTAGCTTCTTCCATAACTATGTCAAAGGTAAAAGGAAGAGACTTTTAATCGACCATATCAGTAAGGGGGATGATAATTTCCTGGAATCTCAAGAAGACATTATTGCAGATGGACTTTCTTTCTTTAAGAAGGCTTTTTGTGAGGAACCTACTCTGACAGAATCAGACCTTCTCCAATCCATCCCAGTAGTCATATCTGAGGAGGATAATAACATGTTAACTAGATTACCTAATGAGACAGAGGTCAAGGAAGCTATTTTTGCTCTAGATCCCAACAGTTGTGCTGGGTGGGATGGTTTCAATGGCTTCTTTTTTAGATCCTGTTGGGAAACAATTAAAGAAGATGTCACTTCTAGCTGCCAAGAATATTTTCTGGGCATTCCACCACCTAAATCCATTTGTAAGACTCTTATCACACTTATTCCCAAGGTGGACAATGCCTCATCCTGGAAGAACTTCAGACCCATTTCTCTTTCCAGTTTTCCAAGCAAAATCATTACAAAAATTCTAGCTACAAGGCTTACATCCCTCCTGCCTAAAATCATTTCCAGAGAACAGGGGGCATTTCAGAAAGGGAAAGAAATTAAGCATCACATTTTGCTGGCAAAAGAATTAATTAACGGGATCGATGAAGGAAAGAGAGGAGGCAACATGATAATTAAACTAGACATGAGTAAAGCTTTTGATCGAGTCTCTTGGTCATATTTGGAGAAGGTACTGTGCCTTTTTGGATTCTCAAGGGCTGCCATCTCCCTTCTCATGGGTTTCACCAAAAAGGCCTACCTTAGCCTCCTTATTAATGGTACTCAAAGTAAATTCTTCTCTCCTTCTAGAGGGCTGAAACAAGGTGATCCATTATCTCCTTTACTTTTCAATATTGCATCTGAGGGTTTTTCGAGGAGTATCAATCATTTATATTGTGTCAAAGGGCTAGAACCATATACAATGGGAAGAAATTTCCAGAATATCCATCACCTCTCTTATGCCGATGACCTGCTTTTATTTACCAATGCAGCCATACCTAACTTAATTAAACTGAGGAAATATTTGAATGATTATGAAAAAGTCTCAGGACAGAGAATCAACCTCGACAAGAGTAGGTTTTATATTCCCAAGAAAATTCCTACTAACAGATGGAGAAGGATGGAGCAGATTCTTGGGATAAAAAAGGGGATCATTCCCTTCAATTACCTGGGTTGCAAGATCCATAAAGGGATTACTAGAAGAGCACATTGTACTGAGCTTATCTCCCATATCGAGTCTAAGATCAATGTTTGGTACAATAGACACCTTGGCTCCATGGGTAGACTAATTTTAATAAAACATGTTCTGAGTTGCATACCAATTCATTATCTGTCATCAAGTACTCTACCTAACGGAGTCATTCATCATATTCACTCTTTGCTTGCAAGGTTCTTCTGGGCTGGAAATAAGGATAAAGCCTACCACTGGAAAAATTGGGACCTCCTTTGCAAACCTAAAGAAGCTGGTGGTCTGGGCATTAGAGGACTGGATCTGCTCCAAATAGCCTTTAACACTAAGTTGTGGTGGGAACTTAAATTTGGAGACTCACTTTGGAGGGACTTTGTACTTAAAAGGTATCCTAAGGGTCTGCAAGGGAGAGTCTATCAAGCATACTCACCAATATGGAAGACTCTAGTTACCATTGATCAAAGGTGGAGTCACCTTAATGATGATGAAGTCCAGGAAGTAATGTGTTCCAATGGAGTGTTTAAAATTAAAAAGGTTTTTGAGTTACTTCAAGAGGGTGAAACACACTGCATGTCCTCTACTTACACTTAGCAAGCTAAACAGCCCGGCAAAGTCTCCATGTTTCTCTGGAAGCTCATTAATCACTGCCTTCCATTCCCTGAAAATCTGAAAAGGTTTAATCTACACCTTCCTTCTATGTGCCCTTTTTGTAAACACAATATCATCAGTGGATTTCATACATTTTTTGACTGCCCCTGGAGTAAAACGATCTGGACCCACTTTTCTTCTATTTTAGATATCCCCCCTATGCAGGTTAGTGGTGTTCTATCTTCACTTTTCCACTGGTGGTTTCGGTCTAATGATAAAACACTCAAGCAAAAACTTATAGGTATTATTCCAGGCTTCATTTGTTGGAACATTTGGAAAACTTTTAATAGCTATATTCATGAAGGAGAGATCCCAGTTTCTGCCAAGACTATCCAAAGGATCTCCTTTGACATTTATCTCTGGAGCAGCAGCCTGGAAGGAGGAAAATTAGCTCAAAATGATGACTGTTTAATTACGTTGGGCCTCGCTCCCATTTTCATGAAATCACTGAAAGTAAATGCTATTTACATCTCTTGGACCTTTCCTAACAATAGTATTTGTCTTCATGTGGACTCTTCTATTATCAATGGAAAAGCTGCGGGGGGAGCCATTCTTCGAAATGGGAAAGGTTTATTTTTAGCAGGTCTTACTATTGAGCTGGACTCAACGGACATCTTCTCAGCGGAGTTGGAAACAGTTGTCAAAGCTTCTCAATGGGCCATGAACAAATTCTCTGCTCCTTTGTTTGTTCACACAGATTGCAAGACTATTGAGAATGCATTGAAATCGGATAAGACTTGCATTAGTCCTCTTCTCAAAACTCTCAAGGAAATCTCAAATGGGAAGGACTTCACTCTTAAATATGTGCAAAGGGATTTCAACCAAGCAGCTCATCATTTGGCTAGATTTGCTATTTTCTACTCTCATTTTGGAGGATTCTGGCATTTTTGTTGTTTGCCTAGAATGGTTAGAGGCTGTATTAAACTTGATGTATCTCTTCCCCATATTATAATTAAATAAAAAAAGCATTTTCAGTTGAAATATATATA